>JBBPDI010000009.1:19244592-19277369 GCA_037974545.1 Cucumis variabilis | reverse complement strand
CCTTTGTTATCTTTGTCTGAAAAGTTAAACATGAAAAGGGTGAGTACAACATACTCAGTAAGAGACCCACTACTGGTTCCGTTAGGGGAAAAATAAATTATTAACTATATAATGGAGTACCCTGTACAGTCACAGTCTTGTGTTCCCGTGGGATACACATAATCAGTCTAGTGTTTCAGAAGGATACACATAATCAATCTAGTGTTTCCGAAGGATACACATATTAGTTTAGTATTCTGCAGAAACACATATCAGTCAAATAATCCCGTAGGATATAAAAAGTGGTGATCCCGTAGGACACCTGCAAGGTACTACTAAATAGAATAACTAATAATTCTTCACCTCAGTACAATCTTTCATCTTAACAGTCTTCCTCAATATAGTCAAACATTTTATCGCATAAACCTCTAACAGTCACCTTATTCTAATTTAGCTCAAGGCCAGTCAAAAATTTATCATTACAACAATCCACCATTAAATAATCACAACCTCCCTCTCAGTCTACAGGTGTACAATCCCATTTACTCCTCAGTTCCAAAGATACACATCCTTAATATAGTTTCATACACTCAGTTAAGACAAGAAATCCATCCTTTCAAACCTACCCCCTATAAGCATCATCACCAAGTTCAGTCATTCATCAATCATATGTGTATAAGTACATATTCAGTCAGATACAACAAAGCACCCAAGTGCCAATCCACATGCGTCCATACATACATATATATGTATATATGTATAGATACATACATACATACATATATATATATATATATATATATATTTTCTCAGTCGAATGCAACATACACTAAATAACAAGTACACATTCAAAGGTATCAATCACAATTATCATCCTTTCTTATTTCAGACATCACATTACATTTTATCGCATTCGAGACTACAATTGAGTCCAGTAGAAAGTCCCTTACCTTAGCGTTAGGTGAGCTCTTTAACCGCACTAGAATTCACAAAAACAACCTAAGCATAGGTAATTAGAAAACCGATCACTTTCACAATCAATTTCATCTACTCAATTTACTTATGTACAATTTTCACAACTTACCCAAAAGGTGGAGAATTGAACCCAACCCAACTCATTCGAAAATCGAGGGATTTAGGTGCTGTCCATAAATTGGCACCTTTAAGAAACATCATTCCAACTATTTAACCAACATAACAGCTCAATACTTTTACAGTACGAAACCAAGAATCCCATAAAATTCAGTCTTACCACAACTCACAATGTGGGTGTCGGATTCGTCGTTGTCGAAAGCAAAATAAAGTGAGATGCTCGTCGACGGTGGCATTGTGAGGGGTGGAGACGAGAGCACGGACAAATAGCGGCTGGAAGAATGAGAGTTGCGTGGCAGTGCTTTGTAGACAGAGGCAGATCGAAGCGACAACAAACCACCTGATGCCGATCTAGGCGTTGTGACGCAGAGGTGATCCCGTGACCAAAATAAAAAACAGAGACTTGCACGGGATGGAGCTTTTTGCGAAGAGAACTTGAGGCTCAACGATCGGCTTGCACGACCCGAACGACGAACGTCAAATGCTGAAAAAGCGGTCGGATAACTGAAACGAAGAAAAAGAAGAAGTCAGAGTTGAGATGGGTTTTGCATGCGACGAACAAGGAAGAAGAGGAAGTGATCGACGACGAATGCTATTGAGAGACGTCAATGGAAGTGTGAGCGATTGGCGTCGGTTTCAGGCGAACAGAAAAAGGAGAGAAAGAAAACGGCTGGCGGCTGCAACTCGTGAAGGAGAAGGAAGAAGAAGGAGAAGATGGAAAGGGTGAGGGTTTGCGCGCGGGAGAAGAAGAAAAGGAAATTATATATATATATATATTTTTTTTTAAAAAAAATAAAACAATAAAGAATAATAATATATTATTATTATTATCATTATTATTATCTTTCCAATATCTCTTTCCTATTATCTTTCCAATTCCTTTTTCCTCCTTAAATTATTTTCCTTCCCACTAAATAAATTCATTCTTCAACTAATTGGAATAACATAACACCCAACAACTTAAAAAAGAAACTTTCTATAAAAAGGCAATTTGATTTAAAAAATAAAATACCTTAGGATTCGGGGTGTTACAAGTTATTATTATATCAAATGCAGAATTTTAGAGAATTATACAATTTTAAATTCAAATTTTGGAGATCTTCCAACTAAACTTTTAAAATAAAATGATAAAATAAATATTTATTACTATATATATAATCTAAAGACAATGAAAGATAAATATGAAAAATCGTGTATTTGTATGATATAATAAAATGGTACTAAGAATTAACCAAACCTTAAGAAACATACCACTAATAAATTATATTGTCAATCATTATATGAAAAATTCTCTATTTGTATGATATAATAAAAAGTTACTAAGAATTAACCTAAACTTATGAAACGTACAATGAAGGAATAATATTATCAATCATTTTATGGATAGCAAAAAGTGTATGAATTAAATAACATTTATTATATACATATTAATAAAAATAAATTGTTCATTTGATTTGAAGCTTACAAATCTGAAAATCTGGTATAAATTGAAGGCATAAATCTAGGAGATGTTTGTTAAATGAGATCAACATCGAAAATAAATATTTATTTAATATTTTTATAAAACTGAATGATATGCAAATACACTGTATTCGTAATTTTGTGTTATATTACATTATTTTACTCTGCACAAATACACTGTATCTCTGAGAAAAGTGAGTTTCAGTCTATGAACGGGTAAAATCAGTTGAAGAATTATAAAAAAATATATACTTTAGGCGGTTTTGCTAAAAATCAAAATATTTTTTAGATTTGCTATTTTCCAAATTGTTATCTATTATTTCACCATTCTCACGGCTATCTCTAAAATTATCCTTTTAACTTTGTACCTAGAACTATCAATTCTTTTTTTAAAAAAAAAAAACTTTAAAAAATTGTTTAAGAAAGATACTCTTTATCAATATCATTAGTTTTGATAACAAATGTTTAAAGTTTTGTTTTAAAAGTATCACTCAATTACGTAAAAGTTTTATAAATATTTTTAATTTTTTTTTTTTAAAAAAGTTTTTCCATTAATTCAATTTTTGCACCAAATTTCTCAAACTTTAAATTAAAACAAAAAATCTCACAAAATTTTAAAACAAACTTTTTTAAAAAACATACTAAACAAATAATTAATCAAAGATAAAAATATTTGACTATTAACACATACTATATTATTGGCGTACAATTTCTTTAAACATTCATGTCCTAAAAGTGTTTGATATTTCTATATTCTCTTTATTCTTATTAGAGTTAATATAATTTACTAAAGTGTAGTTTTATTTATTTGTATCGAAGAAAAAAGAGAAGAAAAGAAGGAAAAAAAAGAAGAAGACAATATTAAAGTTATTGCTAAACAAATGACATTTTTTGAAAGTTTAAAGGTATATTCAAAAGTGTGTTGTAATAGTTAAATACATTTTTTATTTGATTAGTTATTATTTTAGTATGTTTAAAGTAGAAGTTTTATTTTAAAATTTTGTGAGATTTTGGGGAGATTTATGTTTTAACTTAAAATTTTGGTTTATAAAATTTGGATGAATGAGAATATTTTTTTATTTTTATTTTTAAGTTTAAAGATACTTTTGAAATTTCTCAACCGTTTAAGAGTATTTTTTAGACAAAACTTTAACGACTTACATTATAAACTTAACACTAAAAGTATTTTTGAACTATTTTTGAAAGTTTAAGGACCTTTTGAGAATTTAGAGAATTTTTTTTACACAAACTATAAAGCTTTATTAAATAAAAAAATTTCTTCTATCAAAATCGTAAAATGTACAAAAGTAATTGAATCCGTACTAGAGCTAATAAATTATTTTTAGTGGTTGTTGGTTGAATTAAAGATGATTTGAATCAAACTATTGATTCATTGGATGTACCCTGAGAAACTATTACAAGAATGAATAGTGAAAATTCTATAATTATGTAGGAATCAAGCTATTCAAAGTGAAACTGGGCCTTTGTGTCAAAAAACACGCTTAAATGGTCTTTGGCCCTTGTATTTGGAATTAACCATTTGAAGCAAAATTTAGTTTGGAACAATAAGGATATAGCAGTCATTTTCAAAAATGACAAAACTAGTTTTTCTTTTGATTTTTAACAAATGATATTTTTTTTTTTGTAATTATTTCGTTTCTACATTGGTGTTATGTATTCATGAGCTTTTAATTATTTTTCTTATGGTAAAGATATAACAAATCATATCATAACTTATTCCTAATATCTGGAGTTTCAACTTTATTCAATCTTATTGATTTCAAAATAACCAAATTAAATTTGAATTTCAAAGTAATGTTAAAGGCTTTCCAAATTAACAAAATTATTAATTATTTTTCAAAATTTCAAAATTTCAACAATAGATTTTATTGAATTTCAAAATAACAAAATTTTTAATTTTCAATTATTGTAGAATCTTAAGAATAAATTTTGCATCAAAATAACACTAATTGAATTTTAAAATAATAACTTTTTTTTATTTTTCAAAATTGGAGAATCTAGCTTGTTTGCTATTTTATCTCAAAATAAGATTAATTGTTTGAATATCAAGATAACCAAATTATTAATTATGGAAGAATCTCAACTATTAATTTTATTTTAAAATAACCTTAATTGAATTTCAAAATTCTCAAATCATTATTGTGAATTGGGAGAATCTCAATTATTGATTTTTTTAAAAAATAATGTTTTAATCTCAACCCTTAAATAATGTTGATTTTTATTATGTAGCACTACTACAAAACTGACAATACTTGACGTTTTTTACCTGTTAAATATTTGTTTACTTGAAGCTTTTCAATGGGTCAAGTAATCCGGTGTCAAGAATAAGAGAAGTTTACTAGACAGTTTTTAAGCACCAAGTACGATTATACTTGACAGGTAAAAAGCATCAAATATATGAGATTACTTGATGCTTTTTATGCGTCAAGTAATTCAGAATCAAGAATAAAGGGGCTTTTTGTTTGACAGTTTTTACGCGTCAAGTAAAATTATACTTGATAGTTTATAAACGTCAAGAATTTGTTTATTATTGACACGTTTTGCATGTCAAGATTTTTTTTTCAAATAAAAAATTGTACAACTTGAAATATTCATATAATTATATTGCACCTGTTTTGAAGTTCATTCACACACATATAAGTAAAGCCTTTGAGATTACACAAAGTTGCTAAACTACGTATATTAATTAAACAATTGAATTAACCCAAACTTTCTATCAAAGAACTAATAACTTTAACAAATTGTAGAGATCAATGAACCATACATATAGTTGGTCATTACATATTTAATTACAATAGCCCAAACTTCTAACAACATCACAAACTTTCCATCTATGTCTAAATATAAACAAAATATATGCAGCCCAAAGGTGTACAATATCAACAAATTCTATACATGTCTAATCAACAATATGAACCTTTTCTTGTTGTAAAATCCTTACTTCTTTCTCAAACAATTGAGCCATTGCATTTGAGGTTTCCAACTTCTCCTTTAACTCTTTTATTCCATGCCTCAAAGAAGACACTTCCACATCATAACTCCCAATTTTTTACTCGACAACCTATAGAAGAAACATTTATTTCATAAGAATGATATTCTTTTCATCATTGAGATAGAAAGTGATATCCAAAAATATATAAAACCTAGCCACAAATTTGAAAATGTTTATTTTGGTCATCGTACTTTTTAATTTAAGTAATCTTGATCCTTGCACTTTAAAAAAGCGTACATTTTGGTTCCTTCCTTTTCATTTTTATTTTCTTTCTAATGGATACAAATGGATCCTTTTTGAAAGCTTAGGGACCAAAATGAATCAAAACTGAAAGTCTAATAACCAAATTAACATTCTAAAATTAGGACAAACTAAAATGAGTCAAAGTTAAAACCACGATGAATCAAAACATAAATTACAATGACCATTGAAGTTTTTTTTTTTTTTTTTTATAATACATAGTAAAAAAACCTAGTAGGACAATTGTACAAAATTGAGGCTAAACATCCTAACGATTGGTGATTTGAAGACCTCATTCTGGAGCTGTTAGAGGCTACAAGAGCATAGCTCACTTGGGATTTTTTTGGGAAATGTAATTTAATCAGTGTAGGAAGTTGGGATAGCTCAACCTTGGGCTTGCAACAGCCAGACTAATCAGTACAAGAACCTGAAGGTTGTTAGTTTTAATATATGACCACACACACTTGAAACAGCCAGACTAAAGCAAGAAAAGAAATATGGACTTATGATCAATAACGTGATTACCAGCTTGACAACCTGTATACAAAATTGGTGTTAAGGAACTTTGAAAAGAAAAGAAGAGGGAAAGAATTGGAGAGGGTATCAAAGTATACAAAATGGTGATATAAAAAGTATAACATAAATAGGGTTCAGATTCATTGTTATAATTGAAAAAAAAAACAAGAAAAAGGGTTGAAGAGTTATAGCATTTGCATCTCACCCAGCAACTAGAAAGTCTGATAAAATCCCATTGCCTCCAAGCAACTCACATCCTATAGCAATGGTTTCCCTAGCTCTCAAAGTGATCCATGCCTGATACCAATATAAGAAACATATATTAATTAAAGAGTGGGTAATTGATTAGTATTCATCAAATTAATTTAGGATAACCCTAAGCTCTAACCTTTCCCAAACTAGCTTGGCCTGAAGTCATTGTTCCCTTTTCATAATCTAAAATTCTAAGATTCAATTCAAAGAAACAAATTACCTATAGTTTATTTTGTTTCCTAAAGAAACATAATATGATCAAAGTTAAACGGAGAGCACACACTACTAGAAAGTTAGGTTTTAACGATGCAAAATTTGCATCATAAAGAGTTTCAACGACACAGTTTTTGCGTCATTAAAACCCTGTCAAGAAATGCTATTTAATGACACTTTAAAAAATATGTCATTTAAGATGCTTAGATGACGCCAAGATTGTGTCATTAATACCCTTACTTCGATGCAATAAATATGTCACTATTATCTATAACTCGACACCAGTATATTGTCATCAATACCCTTACATTGACGTGAATATATTGTCATGTTTAAATGGTTCGTTGCACACAATTCTAAATGTGATTTCATACACTATTGTTCTTTTACGCGCAGCTCAACTAATCTCACGAGACAACCCGCCTGACTCTACAACATTTGGGTATCAAGGAATTCGTAGGAAATTAATTCTTAGGTTGGTGACCACCATGGATCGAACTAGTTAATTTTTTAACTTTTTACCACTAGGCCAACCCACGAAGGTTACAACACTATTTCTGTTTAATAAAGGCTTATATGTTGATACTTGTTTGGCGTCATTATTTTCCAAGTCATAACATATATTTTTTGACATATAAATGATGGATATATAAATAAATTAAATACATGATTCAACTTACCCACATATGCTTAGAAAGATTTTTTTATTGATAACAAAAAAAATGTAAATTACATTCTTGGTAAAGGTTTTACAATAATCCAAAAGATAAATTAATAATCTAATTAAACTAACTCATAAATGGACTTTGATTGATCTCATGGTCCATGGATTCTTTAACTACCTGCAAATTTGGTGAGCTCCTTCAAACGATAGGCGAAGAGCTTGTGAGAGAGAGGAAAAGTCATGAAGAGCGTTTGCGAAAGAGGGAGAAACATCGTCAGAGAGCATTTTCGAGAGAGAAAGACAGCGAAGACGTGAGGTAGAGTAAGATTTTTTTCAACCCTGGTTCGCAAGAGCAATGAAAGCGTCGAATTATTTTTTTTAAATAAAAAAAATGTACAAATGAATGAACATATTAACTTTTTATTAGGTAATTTTTAATGACACATAATTTATGTTGTAAATTAACAACGAGAAAATTGTATCAACAAAACTCAATTTGTGTTAAGAAAATTGTGTCAAGAAAACACAATTTGTGTTGAGAAAATGTGTCACAAAAAATTTCACATTTTTATTTTTTACTACACATCTTATTCCCTTCATCCATTTTTTCTTGATTTCAATTGTCATTAAAATTCATATTTCTAAATAAATTTATTCGACGACAATGGCTAGATTGGTGGGTTTGATGGCGAAGGATTGTTGTGGTGATAACGACGACAGTGGCTAGAGTGTGGAATCGACGGCAGCGAGCGACAGAAAATTGGAAGGCAAGGGTTCTTAATCACAACAACGCGGTAGTCCAATTAGTTTTAATTGCGTGAGGGAGGAGAAATTAATAAATTTTGTAATTTGGGGTTTTTTCATTTGAAAACTTTTTTAATGACACAAAAAAATTATCGTTAATTAACGACGCAAAAATTGTGTCAAAACAAATTAAACTATGTCAACAAAATTGTATCAAGAAATAATCCATATTTTTATTTTCAACGACACAATTTACCTCACCCCATCCCTTTTTTTATTTTCAACGACACAATGTCTTGATTAGTAGTGTCATTAAAACTCATTTTTCTAGTAGTGACATTAAAGTATGAGCTGTGTGTTGAAACGGAAGAAGAAACAATACAATTTAATTCAAAGAAACATAATATGATCTAAAATCCTAAGATTCAGTTCAAAGAAACAAATTGCCTTAACATAATCTAAAATTCTAAGATTTAATTCAAAGAAACAAATCACCTATAACTTATTTTATTTCTTAAAGAAACATAATATGATCTAAAATCCTAAGATTTAATTCAAAGAAGCAACCAAGTATGTTTGGTACTCCACAAACTAAAAAGTAAAATAATAAAAAAAAAAGCCTTGCTAGTTGTTTCACTCTTCACTCCTTTTGCAATTTCTTCTATTCTAAAAATCATGCAAAGCTCTACATAGAAAGTACAACAGAAAAGTTCATACTTTGAACCTAACACAAAGTGATTATATGAAAAAAGATACCTGTAGATAGGCTCCATTCTTAAGTTTTAGGTGCACTTTATTTGCCAATCACGAAGGAGAAGAAATTTCTTGTATTGAACAAACATAGTTTGGTTTAGGTTTTGTTAAATTGATTCTAACTATATATATTTTTTAAGAATATTTAACATAGAAGTCAGGAAATTGGTTGTTGAATATTGATGATTAAAATCAACAGGTAAAATGGTTGAATGCACAAATTCCATTGGATCCATAACAAACCTTTCTAGCTCCACTTAAGGTATTCTCTGCCACAGGCTCTAGGAAAATTATTCTTCTAAATGAATACTGAAATTCAATAAATATTACTTCACCCAACAACAATATATTTCTAATTGCAATTACTAAAACAAACACATCAGTGTGTATGAAGTAGTAGATAAAAATTTCACCAACACTCTAAAAGACATACTCTACTCATTGCTGGTGCATTGCTGCCTAAAAGTCCATCATCAACATTGAAATGAATTAAGAGAGAAAATATGAGAAGGGTTAAAATGGAAGAATCAGTCCCAATAAGTATTGTACTTTAAATCTTCAGAAGAATTTACTTGAAACTAATGATATTGTAAAATAAGTTGAATATATAACTAAACCTTTAAACTGAATGAACATTTGTGTATGAATGCAAAAAATATAATTCCAATAAGCATTGCGACTTTTTTAAAATAAGAAACAACTTTATTAAAACTCTGAACAAAAATTTTCCATACATACTGGTTAAAATAAGAAACTTGATGTTACAACTTTATTAAAACAATTCATATGGGGTTTTCATCAAACACTTAGTGGGCAACACAAAAGAAGATTCATTTACAGCAAGAAAACTAGAAAAATTATAAAATAAATACAAATATTTGTGAATCACATACATGAGAAGCAATGCAGATAATACTCATATCAATTTAAGTTGTTACCTAATTGTATATTTGAGTTAGTTCAAAACATTATAATGAGAGATGGTTGATTCCTATAGCCAAATTGAACTTCTTGGCCAGCTTCATCAACTTAACCTGAAAAGAAATAATCAGTAATTTTCAAAACACTCAAACTTAGGCCGACAAACAAGATGTAGAAGAAAATTATTTGATTAAAAAAATGGTTATAAATATCCAATTCAAGAAAAGCAACAACAGACTTAGTGTTGAAAGACAAGGGAACTATACTCAAAACATATTTAAGTCTTTGATCTTAGTGTGTATACTTTAAACACACTTGAACGACTGAAATTGAAGTGAAGAGACGGAGAGGCCAGTGGAACGTTTTAGATTGTTCAAGGCGATTAAGAAGTGAAGTCAAAACACACTCGTCAAGCCGATTAATGAGTGGCAGAAGAACAGACGGTGAAGAGCGGATGAACAGTCATTGAAGCTTGAGGTGGTGGACTGGTTGTTGGAGCTGGGGTGTGGTGGGTGGTCGTGGGTTTTGTGGATGGGAATTTTGGGGGAGAAAGTTTGAAGTTAGGGGAAGAATTCGTGGATGGAGAAAGGATGAGTAAATATTTGGGGAAAAATAATTAGGGCTTTTTAGAAATTGGGAGAAAAGGAAATTTTGGGGGAAAAAAGAGGGATTTTTTTTTTACAAAATTTGAGAAAATGGAAAATTTGAGAAAAAGTGGAAAAAATTTTGTTTTTAGAAAATGGAGAAAAATTAGTCTTGATGCTTTTAATCTGTCAAGTATTTAAAATAAAAAATAAAAAATTATGCATTTTTTTATTATTGGATATTCTTGACGTTTTTTTTTCCTACTTGACAGTTTTTATTAAGACTGTCTAGAATACTAAAACTGCAAATGCAAGTATTTGCCAGTTTTGTAGTAGTGTTGATTATATGTATACTTTAAATTGTATTTTCTTATATATTTACAATAATAGTTACACTATAATTATCGTGAAATAGTGTTTCTGTGTGTTTTGAAGTAATTTCTTTATGGCTTTTTTACTGTTCACCAATCTCTTCCCTTTCTTTTTGTTCTTTCTCTTTTGTATTATCTTCAGTATATTTTACCTCGTTACTATGATCCTACCTTTTAAATAATTTCCCTTTCTTTTACTTTCTTTTACTTGCTTAATACTTTGTAAGACAATGTATATATATTATACTATATAGTGTATTATTTTTTGTGTGATTAAATGTGATTTGATTTGAATTCATAATTTGTTTACCTTCGTCTTCAGTTTTTTTATTGTTACAGTCATACCACCTATTACTTTAGATCTTTCTCTTTTCTTCATTTCTTTTAATTTTAATCTTTCTGCTTTCATTTAGCTGTTTGTTTTTGGATGAAGAAAATAAATCGATTTAAAAAGAAAATATTTTATATTTGGGTTTTTTTCAACAAAATAGGCTAAATTACATTATTATTTGTTAAATGGAATATCTCATAAACTTAGTTCATTTTATTTATCAAATAATAAAAAATTATTTTTAAAAATGGGACCAAAATCTTTATCAAACAAAATAGACTAAATTAAATTATTATTTTTCAAATGAAATATCCCATAAATCTAGTTAATTGAATTTTTATTAAAATACAAATTATTAAAAAAAGAACAAAATATTTTTCCAACAAAATAGGTTAAATTAAATTATTATTTTTCAAATGGAATATCCCATAAATCTAATTCATTTAGTTTGTAATTTAAATTCAAATTATTATAAAAGAAACAAAATCATTTTCCAATAAAATAGTCTAAATTAAATTAATATTTTTTAAATAGAAATATGTTATAAATATCATTGCTTTCCATTTATTGGTTTAATGCTTGAGTAGTTTGCCGGATGGATTGTCTTCGTCGGCCATTATCCATCTTGGCTATCATGTCGATTGCAGAGTTGATGGGTTATCCTTCTCCTTAAATCTCTCGTGCTATTCCATCTCCATTTTATTTAGACAGAAAGACGAAAAAAGGAAAAAAGAAAAAGAAGAAAGGAGGTAGACAGAAAAAGAAGGAAGACAAGAAGAAGGAAGATAGAAGAAGACTACAAAAGAGGTTCTTGAAATTGGAAGAAGAAAAGGTTATGAAAATGTAATTTTTTTTTAATTTTACCTTGAGAAGGTAGAGTGTAATTCATGTATGTAGGGATATTATTGGTATTTTCAAATTCTTATTATTTTTTTCTTGATTGGCCATTTTAAAAAAAATCAATATTGCTACTTTCAAAATGGCAATTTTAAAATTGTTATTCTTCTAGTTGATCCATCTAATTTTGACATTAGGAATAAAATTTTTGGGATTGAGAAACCAAACCCATGAATTTGGAATATGTGTTTTTTTTTACTAGAAAAATAGCAAATTTAAAGGTTGGGGTAAATGGAAAAATCTTATTTTAATAGTTAATATGGAAAAATCGAAAAATGAAAAAAATATATTGCTACGAAATTGCGTTAAATGCCCATAGTCTAGTAAAGAAACCTTATCTTCCAAAAACAATCATTCTCGAAATCACAAATACTCCCTAATTGAACCACAATTCCCAAATCAAACCAACATTTTCTTTAATTTTTTCCAAGCAAAAGACTAACCATCTCGAATTCCCCGCCCTCAATTCCCAAAATTCCTGGCCAAACTTCATCTTCTTCATCTCCATGTCCATCTTAAACTTTCTATCTCAATAAAATGCATTCGCAAGGATTCCTCACAAGACCTACAACCCACAACGCCATTCATAAAACATCCACCAACGAAATAGTATCTTACTTCAATCGGTCGCACATCATCATGCAATCCATCGACATCTACTCAATTATAAATTGGGAGTACTTTGAAAATGAATCCAGAACCAATTTTATAATGCTATTTGACAGTATGTAGATGAACTTGACAATGTCGAAGAATATCCATTTGGTCATAAACTTTGTAGCAATGCAAACAGTACCATGAATTGATCGTGATAGTATCCATTGAATTTCTCATCCTTTAAAAAATAGCAACATATGCCTAAAAAACATAAGATGTGAATAAAATATTTTTAATAAACATTCAAATTATTAGAAAACGAAATTAGCATAACAACAAATAACTAAAATCACGATTTAATTAAAAAAATCTCAAATTTGAAAAAACAACAACAAATTATTAGTATAAATCAACAAAATCTCAACAATATAACCAAAAATAACAAATTATTACTAAGAGGAATTTTTAAAAATAGTAGATTTTACAAAATATTTACAACCTATAGCAAATTCTATCGGTGATAGTCATTGATATGCTATAGTGATAGAAGACTATCAATGATAGAATTTAAAATTTTGCTATAGCTTGTAAATATTTTAATTTATTTTGCTATTTTTAAAAATACCCATATTATTAATATATAAAAACAAAAAAATCTCAACAATTTTTAATTAAATATATAACTTATTAATAAATAAATAATATTTTTTTGATATAAATTAATAATAAATTACCATTTGATCAAGGAAAATCTCAAATTTAAAAAAATACAACAAATTTCAATTCCCAACAACTTGGATTGAATAACAAACTATCTTTAAATTTGTAAGATAATTTTCATCTTTTAAAATTAGGAATACAATAACATAATTTTTTTATAGAAAAAAATATGATTTTAGTTTACATTTAAAAAACACACAAATACCTAAAAACAACCTTATCATCTAAAATTTAAATCGGTTTACAATTCTAATATAATTAAATAAATACTTTTTATTTGTTGAAATTGAAAAATAAATTTCAATATGCAAGATAGAAATAAAAAAAAACAGTATATTAACAAAAGTGAAATAAATTAAATCATCTTATAAATTGATTTACAATTCTAATATATAATTAAATAAATACATAAATAATTTGTATTTTTTGAAATTGAAAAAAAATCAATATACAAGATAGAAGAAAAAAATTAGTGTATTAACAAAAGCAAAAATTTAATCATAAATTTTAAAGAATTTAAGAAAACTTTACCATTCAAAAAATGAAAACTGTGAATACAAAATACATTGTATTTCTTTTTAATTCACTCCTAGAATCATTAAGTACGCATCGCGTAGAATCATTAAATACGTTGGGTATTGGATAGTTCAATATTCAAATATGTTTACTTTCAACAACACTCGTCAATGCAGAGTCAACAACCATGAAAGCAAGACATGAATAGATTGGAGGATGGAAAAAGTTTACCTTGAATACATTATTCAAATTCTTGAAACGAAAATGGAAATGAAACATATACCTCAACAACAGGATAATCGAGATACTGGGAAGATTCAATCCATCTACCATAAAAAATAGTCTTTACTCGATGTAAAGTCATTCATTGTAAAGCCATAACAAAAACTTGTTTGTTATAATTCTATTATTATCTTCCAGTTGTATAACATACACAAGTTTTTAGAATATATTGCTAAAGGATATAGTATAAAGAATGTAATTAATATACAAATAATGTTAAACAAATAAGACATAGTCTACAAATTAGTTTAAAACAGTATTAAAATAATAATAAAAAAATAACATAAATAACAATATTTAAAAAACATATACAAAATACATATTTTTGAACATTTTTTAAAAATATAATCAAAAGCTAACTATAAAAATCTATTAACAATTTCTTAAATATATATTATGGACATGTAGAAAATAAACATATAAAGATACAATTTAAAATAATAAAAAGGAAAAAAGATAAAGATACACATTTAAAAAACTTATTAGAAATATTTATTTCAAAAATTCAAATTTATCTTGTATTTTTGGAATCTAAACATATAACAATGTTTCAAATATGCCCTATATTAATTGAATATCTTAAATATAGATTATGGACGTGTAGAATATATACATATAAAGATATAGTTTACAATATAAAAAAGAAAAAAAAACATATTTTCAAAACTTATTAGAAATACATTATTTCGGAAAATCAATATTTTTGGAATCTAATTAAAAACTATATATTATGTATTAATTAATTATATCATTTCGAAATCTTATTAATTTATTAAATATATTTGTTTAAGATTGAGTTTCACTTATGGTATAATGGGATAGCTAATGAAGAATTTGAATTTTAGACCTTCCATTAATTTAGGGGGAAATTTGTTGCAATTTCATTCAACAAATAAATTCAGATTTAGTTAGGATTTAACAAAGTAATCGGATTTCTAAAATACATTGATTTTCCAAATCCAACCATTTTTACCCTTGATCGATGCATTAAAATACAAAGTACTTTGAACCTACGAAATATCCTAGAATCAGGGGCAAAGTCAGAATTAACAGACAACCATAAATTCGCACGTCTCCAATTGCTAAAAATGTTATTCCTACTGATTTTTGTTATATTTCCAACCGCCACCTTCAAATTTTCCAATCCTACAAATATATATTTTTTTTATTGAATGTCATACATTTTAGAAAAATTTTCACTTCAACTTTTTATCAATGATCATTGATGACCATTGACAACAAACATTAGCCAACTTCATGATGACCAAGATGACCGATCATGATCGACCAACAATCACAACGATCGATTGTCTTAACTGTCGGTTTCAGATCATCTTGATTGTCACCTCCAAATCGTCTTGACCATCGATTACGATTGTCTTGATCACCAGTGACCAATCATCTTGATCATTGGTGACCTACGACTTTGGACATTATTGTTGTTAGGTGAACATCTTGATTGACGGGGACGAATTGTTATCGTTAATTATTGATGTTGTGCCTATTAACAAACGATCGTAGTGATGGTCAATGACTTTTGACGACCATTGAACGTCTTCACCATTGATCAATGACCATCTTCACCAAGGCTTCCTACACTATTTCTCATGGATTTGAATATTAAACAATATTCAAGCCCATAGATTACCTCTTTTTTTATTTCTAATTCAATCTAGGAAATTCGTCGGCCAAATCTGAACACCACCCCTGGTGACCATTGTCAGCTGACCATTGGATGTCATTTCTGATTACTCCGCCAGCAAACTTCTGGTCACAAACTCCGGCAATCGCCACAAACCTTGAAAAATTAATAAAAATGAAATTTTAAAAACACTTTGTTTTTAGTCATTTTAAATACGCCTTTGATTTTATTACAATAATATTTTTTAAAATACACATATTTCATTCTTCTATTTTCTTTTATTATGGAGTTTTTTCCAATAATTATTATTATTAGATCATCTTTTTAATTATCTCTTTTCTCTTCTTTGTTTAAAATTAAACTTTCATTCATTTTAGGAGATTTTATTTATTTTGTAATATTTTTCCTAGGTGAAAACTGATGAACTATCTATTTGATCTCAAGTATAAATAAAACATTAATATATTCGTAATATAGTAGAAATTTGTGAGGTCTTGATTCAGAAGAGAGTCCTATTGAAGAGGAGTTTAGTTGAGATAGGCTATTTTGGCCAAGCATATAAAGAGAAATTTTGCAAAGAAGGATGCGATTGGAGAAAGGGTGATGCAAAGAGAAGTATTTGAGTCTAAGAGCCATCAAGTTGAAATAGGTAATAGTTTAAGATTGCGAGCTAAAAAGAAGCTTGCGTTTAACACTAAGAATTAGGCGATTGAGGTAGCAATGTAGGGAGGAGTTCTGATAATGTGTATGGATACTTGTTATTAGAACCTCTTTTCTTAGAATAATGAGGCAAAACGCATGACAAGAGGATCAAAATGCGTAACTTATATTGTAAATTCATAAATATTTAAAAGTACATCTTACATAAGTATCATGCTTGTTTTACGCGATTGCCATGTCAAAACACAGGATGATTAGAAAGGAAGAAACCAATGAATCGCAGGAGACATCTCACATAAAGGCTATGCGATAAGAACTCGTTTGGTGACTAACACCACTAGGCGAGAAACCACATCATCATGCGAGGAAGATTTGCTAGAAGACAAGAATGGTAGTTGAAGATGATGTGACTTACCGTGCACTACTTTTGGCGTGTTAGAATCAGAGGAATATAAGTTTCTCGCCCAAAGTTGCCTATATAAAGCCTTCTTCTTCACCAAGGAGAGGGGTCTGGATGAACCAAAGATCCCATATGAGCCAAAAACCTAAAGAGAGACGGAAGGGAGTAGCCCTATCTCAGTCTTTAAACGTTTTCTTCTTCTTCTCTGATCAGTTGTAAAAGTGAGAGCTTGGCTCTTGAGTAGGAAAGAATCCATACTCCCATTGTCCTATAACTTGTAATACTTTGCATTATCTTTTCTTCCCAATTTTGTATTCTTTGTAATATAATCTGTTTATATTATACAATGGCTGAAAGCCTACATTCTTTGTGTATGTTATATGTTTAACCTTTTCATTCCATTATTTCTTTGCTTTCTATTCTTTGTGAAAGCCTACACTTCTTGATAAGAAGTGTCGCTTATAATGCTTATTGTGTTAGTTGAGCTATTTTCATCACTTAGCCAACGTAAATCGCCAACTACCTGAGAGGGTAAGTAGCAAGGACAATGGCTAACACGTGCAAGAAAGAGTCCTCTCTTTCTTCGTGAGATACTTCCATCATTTTTGTCTTGAAAGGTAAACAAGTGTGAACATTAGGCGTCAAAAGGTTGTTGTTCTTAATCACAAAGTTCTATAAGTATTATAAGTGAATTCTTCTAGATATATCTCGCCTAATCAAGTACAATCATTTGCATCCCAAAAGGTGAGCAAGTGTGGCATCTAAACACATCAAGAGAAGCTCACCTAATCATGAGTTAGCTACGCAAGTTATATTGAATCGAAGCTCTCGCATTGGTTAATCTCCTAATAATGCGTAGACCTTCCTTCACCTCTTTCCCACATACAAGTTAGTCCACAATTCCATCTCGCATCCATTTATTCCCCTTTACTAATTCTCTAGGCTTACATAAGTAGTTTTAATCCTGGTTTTGATTCTTTTATACTTTATTTAATTAATTCTTTTATACCATCTAGATGATAAGTAACTCCTAGAACTAATGTCTTGAATCAATTCCCTATGTTCAACCTTGGATCATCCAAGTAAACTTAGTATTTTGCTTGCGCTTGGGCAATAATATGAAAACTTGTACTCAACGAGGACTTAGCTATTACACGATAAAGAGGTACATAGTGAACATCTCGCATGCTATGATTATGATCCATAACTTATCGCAATACAAAAAGATATAGTGAGGATCTTACGTGGGATGAACATGCTTCGTGACATATTCACTAGATTAGAATTGCACCATATGAATGTGAAATTACTAAATCCAAATGAAAAGAAACAACAACCAAGTTCCTATACCTAGGAAAGTGGCGATGAGGTGGGTGTTCGATTGAGGTGACTAGACGATCCTCTAAGAAAAGTAAATGTGTGTTGCTTTCCGAGAAGAGAGTCGGGTGATTAAAGAAGTTTAGTTTCCAATAAGACAAGGTTAGCGTCTCAAGAAAAAATGTCTAATTGCAACTGAAGTTTGGCTTATGTGTCTAGTTTGAGTTGACTGCATAGCATGGTATAACAATAAGGTGACACGTGTAAAGCGTGGATGTGACCCCTGGATGTGAGAGGTCGCTATAGATAGGACTAAGGGCCAGAAGAAAAGGATGAAAAATACTAAACATTTTACTAAGTTTTGAGAGGATATTTTAGAGTATTGACAAGCCAACTGAGGGAATCAAAACAATTAGGCAAGCAGAGGAAGCCAAAAGCCAGAGAAAGAAAAAGTTGAGGTTAAGTGTTGTAGTGAGTTATACTTATAAACGAATGAATGTTTGTGAATGCTCTTTCTAAATGAATGCATGTTGTTTATTAGAAAAATATTGTAATTATGATCCTTTCAAAAGAAGAAATTATTTTATGAATGTTTGTATGAAAAGATTTCTTTTTGTAATCCTTTCATTAATGCTTGTTGTATCATATCGGTACTATGTGCTAAAAGTGATGTGTTGAGCTAATTCCTCTCTTTTAATGCTGGTGTTATTCGTATAACGAGTAATGGTGACTGATTTATCGTAAGACGCTGGTGGAAATCCTAAGTTTAATGTGAGGCACCGGTGGAAGTGAATCCCAGCCCAGGCGGATAAATGTTGGTGAAAGCGAATCCCAGGTTTGAGCGAGAATGAGTGGTGTTCTTGATGCTAGATGTTGGTGAATGTGAACCTCAGATCTAGGAAAATAATGAGTATTGTGAGATGTTGGTGAAAGCGAATCACAAGTCTATTGCGAGACGTTGGTGAAAGTGAATCCCAGGTCTGGATGCTGAAATTGTTGGGAATTTATGTCCTAAAACTCGTATTTTGTAATAATATTCTATTCAATAAAGTCGTTATTGAGAAATTGAATATTATAATCTTAAATCCAATAAACTAAGTCTCGAGTCTATTTTTGAGTAAGCTTGAAATTTACGTAGAGACATAATGTGGATCAAGTTCGAGTATATAGCCTAAATAGCCTATAGAGACATAAATAGACGCCTTATTCAGAGAAACTATGGATGCGACCCACTTTATAGTTAGTATAAACGAGGTGATTGTGAATCGTTCATGTAGAGACATGAAAGTGGAGGCATCCTATGTAAAGTACTTACATAAGATTGAACCACGAAATAGTCACTTTGATGTTATAACACCCTTTATTGATTAAAACTGACTATCTTAATTATTGATGACATAGGTAACTTAATCTTAATCCTTAGCCAAATATGAACTTCTGTTCATACGAGATTATCCTTATATCTTCATAGGTGAGGGTAGCCATCAGCGTTGGCCTAATAAGCCTCCCATTTTAGGGATAAGATTGGGTGGATAGCTGGGAACATAGGATGCAAGACGAAATTTACTTCTACCTGCTTTAGGGTTAGTAAATAGATTATTCTCTTAAGCATTGAATCCAAGTCTTGAACAAGGGGTCTATCATCTCATTGGCTCGAGAGGGATTAAGTTTATAGGTTGGACCTTAAATCAATTATTGAATAGTGGATCAGTGGGACTTAAGGAGCAAGATATAGTCTCGGGAGTAAAAGGGTATTTTGACCCAGTCGAGGTTACGAACAACCTATGAAGGATTAACTTACTAATCATAGTTTTATCAAATGGACACAAATATATCTATAGTGAGAAAAGTGCAACTACGAAACTTTAGTGGAATGACCCATTAGTTAACTGCTGATTAGCTCGGTCTAAAAGGGTTTAGCCAATTAATCTCAAATCGTTGGAGTCCATGATCTGTATGTCCATTAGGTTCACTTGCTAGCTCATATGAAATTAACTTAGAATAATATGTTGGAATACTTTGAATTGATAAAATAAGGTATAGAGAGAGAAATCGACGAATATATGTGATATAGCCGTCAACTATAAATTTGAGATAGAGCTTTATATTTAAATGTGAGTTAAATATTAAAAACATGAATACATATTCATATTCGAAAGCTCAAAATTGATGGAAATGGTCAAAATTATAAAAAGTCAAAATGTTGACTGACCTTATATTTAAATGTGATTTGAATTTGGAAAAAATGAACGCGGATTCATGCTCAGAAGGTTGGAATTAGTCAAGACGAATAAAATGGAAAAAGTCAAAGTTTGACTTTTGACTTGAAAGGTCAAATGACCATTTAACCCTTGGACTAAGTTAGTGGAAAAATCCAACATTTTTTTGGATAATCCCACTAACACTTAATGAGATATGTGGCTACATGTGATATAAACACCTAGCCCACTAAGTTTCACTAATTGTTAGTGAAATATTAAGTGTTAAGATTTGGCCAACTAATTACATGCAATTTGCATGTAATTAGGTTATAAATAGGGTTGTTTTCAAATGTGTTAAAAACTTTTGCCTTTTTCTACTAATTTTGAAAATTACAAAATTACTTTATTCTTCAAAATCTCAACCAAACATTTACCTTCCAATCTACATATATCTTCCCTAATTCCTTCATCTAATCGGATCTCACAACCTAACCAAGTTTACAGATTAGTAGGTCATCTCTAGTGGTTGTCTCGATTTGAGTTCATGAGAAGATATCGAGGATTTCAAGAAATTTCAAAGGTATATTTTCTTTAATCCTAATTTGTTTAATTAAGGCTTTTCAAACATGATAATCACTAAATGGTTTATTTGCATTTAGAGTAAAATTGATCCGTTTTTCCACTACGTTTGTATGCTATCATTGAGAAATGCTGGTGAAAGAAAATTCCAAGTTTGAGAAAAGAATGAATATTGCAAGATGCTGGTAGGAAATCCTAAGTATATCATGAAACGCTGGTGAAGTGAATTCCAGGTCCCGGTAAGGAGTAATGAATGCTTTGATAACTTGAATTGCGTGAAATTATTTTGATTAATATGTGTTTATTGATAAAAGCTTGAGTTTATAAAATTTAATATTGTTATTGTTATTGAGACTGTTGTATTCTCCTAAAAGGTATTTCTCAAACCATCACTCGCTAATCTTTGACTTATGTTTTAAGTTTCTCCTCCCCAGATTGTTAGGCATTGAAACAAAGTAATGAATGAGTGTCAAGTGTAGAAGCCAAGTAAAGGCGGTTAAGGAGGGTTGTTTTGTGGTAAGCAAGCCATCCCACTCCATGTTGTGTTTAAGGAGTCAATAGGTAATAACTTCACTCCTTAACACCATGGGCTACAACTCAGTTACTTGGCACCACAATTTTGTGAGGCCAAAGACGATGAGTGAAAAAATTGAGCCAGGAAAAGGAAGTCCTAAAAGTTATCCCTAAAATGGTTGCTTGACGACCGAGGAGAAGGATGAAAATGGGATTCTTACACTCCTAAAGGCCTTGATGCGAGGAGTAGCACCTTGGTGGACGAAGAAAGACTTGTGGATCAGAACATAGTTTTATTTTTGTGCCTTGCGAGCAAAGGAATGTAACTGTTAAGTGTGAACCTTGTGTAAAGTGTTAAGTTAATAAAAGAAGTGATTTTTATTCCACTGCATTATTGATTGTACTTACCGCTTAGTAATGGAATTGTACTAGGGGATGGAGTAAAGTCTAAAGGTTACATACTTTTCGTTGCGACGAGTAAGTCTCTAAAGTTCTAAGCAAAGGCTTCACGATGAGACAAGTGAATTGTTTCGCTTACTAGTGCATCATCTCAAGGCGAGGTATGCACTGGGTGTCTAGGCGAGACGCTCCCATTGGGTTGCAAGAGGTGACTTTTTGGGGTGGGGGTGACAAAATTGTAAATATATATCACATATACCATGATTTATTTTTATTTTAATAACATTTTTTTTGTTGGTCGATTTAACTAAGAGGCTTAGGACTTATTGTATATGAAAAAGCCACTGGAAAAGTTTGTGAATGTCTGGTATCTCAAAGAATCATTAGTGAAAACACATTCCTTCTTCCTAAAACCGATTAATGGACAAAATTTGTGGCCTACATCAATTTATAATCCAATAGAACCTTCTATTATACAAAGGCCGCCAAAGAGACCTAAAGGACAAAGAAAGAGGGATGCAGATGAAGAGTCCTCTTTGACGAAGTGGACCTACCATTCAATGTAGTAAATGTAAAGGGACAAGGCATAATTCTAAATCATGTAAAGGGTCAATGGTTAAAAGAAAAAAACAACCTAGTAGAAGAACCACTTTCATGGGATTCATGATTTCACACATGGTAGACAAGTTATTCTCTTCATTGTGTGACTCCTTTAATAGTAGCGTTTAAGGAACTTTTATTGATTTTTTTTCCTTTTTGTGTAGAAACCTTTGTTGCCTTCATGTTCTTCACCCAGATCTTTACCATCATGAGTTCATAACCTGTAACGACCCAACTCTTTAAACTAAGTTGAGGTTATTCCTTAAAAATAATCAACAATTTTGACACTTTCTTAAAAAGAGAAAACTAAATTTTTATTAAAATAATTCAAACAACTGTTCATAAAAAATAATTTGGTGAAATCAGTAAAAATACCATGAAAACATGCTTCAGTTAGTTCTAACTAATTTTAAAGAAAATAAAAAAAATTCAAATAAAATGTTCAAAATCAAAATACAGAAAACGAGTAATGAAAAGTAGAAGCAAAATCGAGTCCCGATATGACATGTCATGGGCCCTTCCTATCGCTTGTCAGCTTTCCATTTCCTCTACCTTTGTCTAAAATATTAAACATAGAAAAATAGTAAAAATAAACATGTACTTAGTAAGGGATCCGTTACTGGTCCTACTAGGTGATCTGTTAACTTCTCATTAAGATGTATCGTAAAATATTGTGTGCTCAAAGGAACACACATGATCTAGTGATCCGGTAGCAAGACTCATCAGTCTAGTGATCTTGAAGGAGCATGCAACAGATCGAGCTGTGAAATGATCCCGTCAGACGACCACTAAAAAAAATTGGCATGATAGACTGGTGGTTCTGTTGAGCATACACAGTCATGAAGCTGAAAAAGGTGGTGATCCTGAGGGGCACATACATATAGGTACACATCCTAATAGATAGAATTAATAGAAACCACAGTCCAAAAGTGTGTAATAATCATCATAAACATGACATCAACATCAATCATAATAATCTATAATCATGTAATCCATAAAACATGCATAATCATCAAATAACATCAGCCATCAACTACATCATCTCATTATATATTTTATCTAACATCAATGCATAATCAATAAATACATGCATAGACTCTTGAATTTATGTTCAAAGGCTCAGTAGAAGAAGGTCTTACCTGAGAGAATGTCTGGTGAGTGGGGTCCTTTCTGCCCAAATTCATCACACAATAAAATAAAGAGAAATACTTATCCAAATTATGCCATTAGAAGAGAAATCATGGAAGTCACATACAACATTTTCTTATTTTTCTTACTAGATGATTAATACTTTTTTTTCTCAAAATCATTCATAACACTCGTTTTGTACAATTATCTCGCAGAAACTTTATGTGCATTTAATAATTTTTTTGTACCTTTTTTCCAACTCAAGCGTTCACCACACTCTTTTGATGGATTGCTGCTAAGTGGAGTGGTCTTAAAGCGACAACATTCTATCATAAATATAATGCATGATTCGTTCATCGATGCCAGATCACACAGCAAGTATGAGACATCTTATTCTGTCACACAACAAGAATATGGCAATCTATCCTAGATCACACAGTAAGGATAAAGTATTTTTATTGTCTAGGGTACAAAGTCATTTTATCATATCATCAAAATTCATAAAAGTATTATTTCAAGAGTACTTAAGAATATATGTGAAACAATCACTGAAAAAAAGGTCTATGATAGCTTGCTAAAAACGCTATCATCGATATTTTATAACGTTTTACAAAATATCGTGATAGCCCACGGTTAAAAGTAGATTTTTACATATGTTTTATAAAAGCTATCGAAATGCATAAAAGCTATAAAAAGTATGCATTTTGATAGCGTTTTGGAAGGTTATGAAAACAAGTTTTTAATAGCGTATTTTTATATTTATATAATTTATGATAGTGTTTTTTTAAAGCTATGAGAAACATTTTATAGCGAGTTTAAAAAGTTGTTGATTGTTTATAATAGTATTTTTTAACAAATATAAACATTTACTCATACATTTAAATAAAAGATATAATAATGTAGTATTTTCACATATTTTATCTATAATAAACTTTTTTAAATTTGAATATTCAATTTCCAACAACATATAATATACATGACAGTTATGTGAATGAAATCTATGTAAAAGGCTATTGTTAATGTCTCATACATTGTTAGTTAATAAAAAGTCAAATAACAAAAAATGATTGTTATAATATAGAGAGAGTTGTATCATCAAAATGTTATTTTTATAGAAGATTTGTATTGCCCTACACAAAATGCTATTTATGTGATTAAGTATTCTCACAAAAGATAGTCACTAATATCATTCAACCCAACCCAATGATCAACCTACCATCCATTAGTTACATAATTTGTTAGAATATATAAATCTAAGTACTTGAAGCTTGTTGTGTCTTGGTGATGACATTTTTGAACTTCGTACACTTGCTCTTTTATCAACCTACAAAAAAAATTATGAGCAAAAACTAAATGAATAATTAAGTTTATACACAAAGATTTTAGTTGAAAAAGCTAGGTAGAACTTTATAGTTAAAGAATGTACATACTAATGTAGTTTTTGTTGTTTCAACTACCTAAACTTTGTTAATAATACAAAACTCATACAATTCAAAAACCAACAGAACAACTAATGAAAAATATTTAAATGTTTCATTTTCCACAACTCCCAAATCATAAAGAAACACACACTCAGCAAATGGTTTTAGTCATTCCAAGAACACAAAGCATACTAACATTTTTTTACAACTTTATAGCCAAAAACTTTCTCCCAAACCTACAAAAGAGAGAGGGAGTAGCATAAGATCAATAAGAACTTGTTTAAAGAAATAGGAACTAAAGTGAAGATTTGTACATTCTAAAATTAATCAAATTAACTATAAAACATGAAGAAAAGAAGGAAAGATTTATCCATTCCAAAATTAGTCAACTTTGGAAAGCTAACTATAAAACATGAATCTAACTAGACAAATGTTTTACATGAAGTATATACGTAACAAATGCCCCACAGTTATCTCGTTAGAAGCGCACACATAGGGATTGAGCATTACAAGTACAGATTAAGTCCAAGGAATAACCTTGAAGACTTCTTTAAAATTTACTTTTCTACCTACAAGATCTTGTCATAAACCACAGTTAATATAGACAATATCCAAACTCAACTTCAAATAAACTCAACCAAGAAATTAAATAAACAAAAACTCAACTTCAAATTAGAAAGCTTGAAAGGCACTCGCCATAGCAATCAAAAGCTGAAATCTAAGAAGCATACAAAGACCTGAGCACATTAAACAACAAACATTCAAAACCATAATCTCATCATTAGGATTTTGGATAGGTTCTTCGTACCATTTGTTAAGAACTACACACAACATCTTTAAGAACTTTGAATCTCATATATTAAACTAATTTTCTTATCTGACACATCATATCAAACCAATTTAAAGGGATTGATTTTGAAGATTTGAAAGTATAAGAACAAAAGCAAGTAAGATTGATGAAGATTTTAAATTTTATCTGAAAAGTAGCTCTAACAACATTTTATCTAGAAAGGTCCCAAAAGCATCACCATAAATCAAAGACATTCAATCAAATATTCTATTTAATCAAAAGAACTAATACTAAAAAGAAAATTAAGTGAAAGTTAGGTTACAGTCTAAAGGTAATCAAGAAAATGAAAGCAAGATAATAAAAGAAGTAAACAACGCAACTACAACAGTAGAACAAGAATTTTGTAGATAAAAGGAAACCGCTGAACAAAAATTTGAATAATATTGCAAAGTTCCTAATAACTACTTATAGTTGAAAGATTGAACTACAAAAAAGTTTTAAATTCTTGAACGCCAAATTTAAATAAAATTAAATAAGAAATAGATTTATAGTGCTGAACAAGAAAATCTACATTCTTAAACTACCTAAAAATTAAAACTAAATGATCTCCATAGATAATTAAGAAGTATGAAAAAAAAAATTGGATGCTTGAAAGCCAAACTTAAACAAATCCACACTTGACTTAATCATTTAACAAAAACAAAAATTGTGTTAAGGCTTCAGTGCCAAGGTTGTAAACACGTATCCCAGCACCCTATCAAGAGATGCAAGCACTTCAAAATCGGTGGAGACAAGAAAGGAGAGGGAACTTCTCTTTTCTAGACCCTCTTATCAGTTTTTAATCTTTTGTCACAAGATTATTTGTTTATGGAGTTCTTGCAGAATTGCTTTTTTTTTATTTAGAAATTAGATCTACATGTTGTAATGAATTCTATACAATTAAAATAACAAAAATAAAAAAGAAGGAGCCAACAGAATAATTTCTATTCACGAAAGAATTTCCAGCAGTCCACAAAACTCCTGAATGTGTTATCATTTAAATACTTCTAACAGACATCAAAACTAAGAAAAATTGAATGCTATATCAAGGAGAGAAGAAAAAACTTGAGATTTTGGGTTAGAGATGAGAGGAAGATGAAGAAGGCACAAAACCTTGAACAACCTTCTCGCTCCATGGGCCTTCGTACCAGACGAGCTTTGTCATGAGGACGAAGACTCCTTTTTTCCTTATTCTATATACATCTTCAATCTGTACAAGAGAAAGACTTGTTGCCCAAAATCGCTCCATGGGTCAAATAATTAGCCTCCTCAACTCTCAAAGCCTTTTGGAATTCAGACTCCTTCTCCGGGAGGCAAATAAGATGAATCGTCCTTCTATAAGCCTTTTGGAAGAACCCTTCTATGACGGGAAGCGAAGGAGCGTAAGTCCAAATTATTGAAGAAGAAGAAGGCACAGTTGATCAGTCCGTTGGATTTTTTAGAGAGAAGGCGTAGAGACGATGTTCCAATTGGCCGTGGAGAGGGGTTTTGGACTTTGTGGATTTTTTTACTTTTTGAGATTTCTCCCTTTTCCGATTTCCTCTTTTTTGCCATGTATTTGGTTTGGTGAGATGTTCCCCTTCAATTTTACAAATTTTTCCTATTTTCAATTTTCCCCTCTTTTTGCCGTCCAAATTTAAGAGTTTTAATAACATTTTTTATAAGGGCTATCCTATCAAGCAATAATAGGGGAGATTTGTTGTAGTGCAAAAAGTATAGCTGTAAATGTAATTAAATTTGGATAGGATATTTTGTTCTAATTCTAGTTTGTTATGGAAATCTAAAGATACAAAGCTAACTTACATGTATGCCTACTAGTTGCAACTGTAGTAATCCTTGACAAAGTCTCCCAAGGTTAGAAAAAAGTCTCAAGACCTTGAAACATATATAAAATAAGTGGTATTAGAACTGAAACATTGCGTAATACCAATTGAATAAGCATAAAATATGCCCAATTTATGAGTCCTTTGCCTTTAGAAAGAAACCATCTTCTTCTTGATTTTTTATGATTGACCCGATTTCTGCCAAGGCTAGCCCTTTTTGGTATAATGCCTCTGCCAATTGATCGCGGGTAGCCTCCATCTTCTTCTTGATTTTCTGTGATTGAGAGAAGGGAAGACAATAGCGATTTATTTAGGAGCAACACAACAAAAAAACCTAAATACTAGTACAGAAATAACGAATAAAACCAAGCATATCTGATATCGGCAAAAAAATAGAGATGTAAGGTAAAGAAAAAGATTGATGCAAAAACTTTTGCTAATTCTATAACACGTTGACTGCACAAGCACACCTTGTTTGAGTTCATAACTTTTACAGTATAACTATAATCTCCCACCACTTTTTCATTTTCTATGGTAATAATCAAATAATATGTCACACGAACAAGAAGACAACAAAAATACTTATCATCTTTATCTCAGATACATGCACAAACCAATAGATACCAATAACAAGATAGACAATAACATAGAAAATTGTAAACCAAACCAAATACTTTATACCTCTGGGTAACACCTAACAACCTTCTTCTGCACAGAAAGCTAATATCATGGATGCTCTTAGCTTGACCTTTTCCTTCATTTCCAATCTAATTGAAAGTAGAACCAATTTGCCACAGTTTCCTTCATTAAAAAATGTTAATCCAATACCACTCAAGACAAATCACTCATTGATATTTCAGTACCAAGAGATGAAGTTTCCACATCATTTCACAATAATTTATAAAAATCACAATAAATTTCAAAACTTTCTAGTAAAATTTACTTCATCGAACCCAGATTCTATTCTCAACAAAAATCTATTTTTAATTGCAATTACTAAAACAGGTGGATCTATATGAAAACGAATAGAGCAACTTAGAAAGAAAAAAACAAAGACAGATTGAGAGGGAAAAATTATAGTTTCATAAAGGGAGTCAACGGGATGAGAGATCCGACAAGATCTTTGTTCATGCCTTAAAGTTCAAATCGATGGACGAATGTGAGATTTGCATATGAAACTTTCAGTTCGACGAACAACGGCTAACGGGCGGCGTACGAGTAGTGGACAAACGATGAGATGGTGAAGAGAAGTTTTCATGGTCAAGGCATTGAGAAGGAAGACACTCTGCTTGAGGTTTATTTGTGTTGTTGTCACACCTCTTGCTTTTTGGTTTATGGGTGTTTTCTTTGCAAAATGGCTATTTGTTTGTTTGTTTGGTGGTGTGAGCACGTGTCATTGAATGATCGTGTCATTGAATACGGATCATTGCATGAAAATGCTCTTCAATATCCTCTTCATTATGCGAGTTGACACGATTATTGCATACAAAATGCTCCCAATGTCTCCACCACTTACAACTAAATCTTTAAAGTGCAAGTTTTCCTATTGCTTGCCCAAGCATAAGCAAAGCAATAGGTTTGCCTGGTTGATCCAGGATCGAACAAAGGAAATTGATATCAAAGCTTAGTTTTAAGGTCTACCTATCAATTATGTGTTATGAAAAAAATATAAGAATGTGAAAAAATATTGACATAAACTAAAACTATATATTTGCACCTAAAGACTCATGCAAAGTGGAATAACTTATGAAAAGATGAAGATGCGAACTAACTTGTATGTGAGAAAGAGTGAAAGAACGTTCATGCATCGTAAGACAATTAAGCATTGTGAGAATATTGACACGACACATTACTCTTAACTAGAATATGATTAAAACACGCTCCTCTCAGAGTCATTAAATGTCTCACATGGTCAATTGTCGGGATCCATATGACTAATCTTGATTAAGTGAAATATACCTAGAGCATTCACTTATAATACTTATAGAGCCTAATATTTAAGAACAACAACCTTTCAGCACCTAGAGTCCACACTTGTTCACCTTTTGGAATATAAATGAGTGAAGTCATCTCACAAAGTCGAGCAAACTCTTTCTTATGCGTGTTAGCCATGTCCTTGCAACTTACCTTCTCTAGCAGTTGACATCATACACTGGCCAAGTGTGGAGTGAGCTCGGCTAACACGACAAGAGTTATAAGCAAGACTCCTTATCAAGAACTCTTTACAAACTTAAAGTACGAACAATACATAGATAGATGAAAAGTAAAGAAATGACAGATTGAAAAGGGTATAAACGTGTAATATATTAAAGAATGTAGGACTTTAGCCAATGTACAATATGAACAATATATATAACACAATGAATACAAAATTGGAAAGAAAAGAGAGTGGAAAAACAATACAAGTTAGGGGAGAAATGGAGGGTGGATTCCTTCCTAGACAGGTTCTATGCTTCACACTTTAGAATCTGATCAGAGCGGAAGAAGAATGGTTCTTTGTATTCAGTGGAAAGGCTATTCTTCTCCACCTCTCTAGGCTCTTTTAGCCGATCGGTTCAGACGTCTGACCTCTTTGACTCATACAAGCTCTTTCTAGAATAGTGTAGAATGAGGCTTTTTATAGACACTTTTGGGCAAATAATTGTCCTTCCAGTTACGTATACTAAAAGCAATCTCTGCATACAGGTCATGTCACTCCAACTAGTATTTTGTCTTATAGCTGATTGCTTCTCGCCTGATAATGTAGCCTTTTCGCCAAGTCTCTTTCGCGAGATCCCTCACAATTTGCTAGCTTTTTCTATTTGTTTACCATTCTACGTTAAAGCATTGAGAATACGGTAAAATAGACATCAAAGCTTATGTAAGGTATATTTCTAAATACTTATAAATTTTCAAGATAAACTACGCGTTTTGATACATTTATCCTACATCTTTACCACATTATTCTATAAAAAAAAGCTACAATAACTTGTATTTCTACAAGTTATCACACTCGCAGCTTCATGAAAACCAGAAAAGGCTTTCACATCTTTTATTTTCTTCCTTTTCTCTGCATGAAGCCTTTTTTTACTTTATTGTTATATCCTAGTGATCAGTAAAACAAACAATAAAAATTACCTTCTCAAATCATGTCGAAATTCTTGCAATTCATGAGGCTAGTCGAGCATGTATATGTTTAAGATCGATGACTCAACACATTCGAGAATCATGTGGTTTGTCTTCTAATAAACTCCTTCCAACAACATTATACTAAGACAACATGAATTGTATAGATCAAATCAAAGGAGTTTATATTAAAGGTGATAGAATAAAACACATCTCACCGAAGCTTTTCTATACTCATGATAATGAAGAAAATGGCGACATCACACTACTGGAAAAACAAACTTTCTTGACATTTTTGAAATGTCAAGTAATATGTATTTTTCTTGACATTTTAAAAATGTCAAGTAATATCTATTAAATTCTTGGTGTTTTTAAAACGTCAAGTGATGTGTACTTTTTTTAATATTTTAAAAACATCAAATAATATCTATTAAATTCTTGATGTTTTAAAACGTCAATAATTTTTATGAAAAGGCAGAAAGGATGTAATTTTTTGAATTTCTTGACGTTCTTTAAACGTCAAGTGAGATACTTTTCGTTGACATTTTAAAAATATCATGTTTTATTTAATATTTAAAAAAAACGTGTGGATTGTAATTTTGGAGAATTTCGTAAAATGCATAGCCCTAGCTAAAATGATGCTTCTTCCTCTACACTCTTAGAAATTGCAACCTTCTAAACTCGCCAGAAATTGCTTCTCTGTTTCTCTGCACGTAGATTGTAATTTATGAAATCACAAGAAAAGCTTTCTTTCTCTACACTCATATTCATCTACACTCATATTCATCGCCATTTCAACCTTGCCTTCCTTATCTTTCACTGGCTCCTTCCAAATTCAACGCACAGAATTTCTTATACCTTTTGAACTTGACCAGCATTAATTTCAACCTTGCCTTCCTCCTCTTTCGCTGACTCCTTCCAAATTTGCCATACTAGATTTCTTCAACCTTCTAAACTCAGCCGACATCAGATTCAATTTTGTCTTCCTCCACTTTTGCCGACTCCATCCTAATCTGTTGTACAAAATTTCATCAACCAAAATTTAAAAACTTGGTCGACGTCAAGGTGGAGCTTTTCATTGGGTCGGGTGAAACCTCCTTGACGGATCACTCCTATATTCGTTTTCCCCCATCGATCCCTCTTCATCTTCAACCTTTATCGCTTATTATTGATGTTTCATTAAATAAAATACCCAAATAGAAAAACCCTTCCTTTGTATGTTATGCTTGCACACAGCCATCGTAATGTTGATGGAAACTAATGACATGCGCAGCGGAAAAAGGAATGAAATTTTACTCTAATTACAATTAATTAACATGCAACTCTAAACAAACAATTAGGAATTAGGAAAAATTACCTTTGAAGCCTTCCAAGATCCTTGATAAATAATCACGTACACAAACCGGGACGACCACTAGAATTTACCTACTATTCTTGGAAACCGGGTTGTGGGACCCACTTTGGTATTGGAAAAACAAAGGGATAAAAGGAAATTGGAAGGTCAAAATATTTGTTGAGATTTTAGGGTGAAATAATTAGTAATTTCTAAAATTACTAAAATTGGCAAAAGATCTTACAACAATTGAAACCACCCCTATTTATAGTTTAATTACATGCAAAAATGCATGTAATTAAATTGCTAAATCTCAACACCTATTATTCTACTAACAATTAGTGGAATTTAGTGGGCTAGGTGTGTACATCTCATGTAGCCACATATCCTACTAAGTGTTAGTGGGATTATCCCACAAAATGTTGGATTTTCTCACTAACTTAGTGCAAGGGTAAAATGGTCATTTGATCTTTCAAATCAAAAGTCAAACTTTGACTTTTTACCATTTTGTCCTTCTTGACTAATTTTGACCTCTCGAGCATGAATCTGCATTCACTTTTCCAAAATTCAAATCATATTTGAATATACAGCCAGTCAAAGTTTAACTTTTCAAAGTCAAAAGTCAACATTTTGACTTTTTACAACTTTAACCATTTCCATCAATTCCGAGCTTCCTAGTAT
>JBBPDI010000009.1:19195631-19217630 GCA_037974545.1 Cucumis variabilis | reverse complement strand
CAATAGTTTCTATCAGTGATAGAAACCATAAAATGCACCAATTAGTTCAACCTGTGATAAAAACCATTATTGTGTAGACTATTGCCAATAGTTTATCTCAGTGATAGAAACCATAAAATGCACCAATTAGTTCAACCTGTGATAAAAACCATTATTGTGTAGCCTATCGCTAATAGTTTCTATCAGTGATACAAAACATAAAATGCACCAATTAGTTCAACCTGTGATAAAAATCATTATTGTGTAGTTTATCACCAATAGTTTCTATTAGTGATAGAAACCATAAAATGCACCAATTAGTTCAACTTGTTATAAAAACCATTATTGTGTAGTTTATCGTCAATAGTTTTTATCAATGATACAAAACATAAAATGCACCAATTAGTTCAACCTGTGATTCATGTCAAATACAAATCTCGATGCAAACAGAGACAAAGTAACTTGTAATCAAACATTTTTCTCTATTAATATAGTAATATCAAACTACATATGAAGGTGTAAAGGCATTGTAGAGTCTTTCACCGATATGGTCTATCATTGACAAAATTCAACATCCATTAAAGAGCCACAACTATTTAACATAAAGAACCATAATTCATAATATACTACAATGTCAAAGTGAACTATCACAAAAATCAATAAAACTAATGCACTAGCTACAATATCCATCTACTCATAATTGAGAGATTTGCAAATCAAAACTAAGGGCAAAATCCTTTATTCTTGGAGTCTGTCTTGTTGCTTTTAGAGATTCTCTCTTGTTGTCTTTTGGATTCCTTTTGTCATTTTCTTTCTTTTGATCTTTCACATTCTCTAACACTTTCTTTGATGATTTAGGTTGTCTCTTCGACTTAACATTTTCAATGTTCTTCACTATTTCCATAGTTTCACTTTTGCCTTTTCTTGAACAACCTGAAAAAAATAATTGAATTAGAGTTTATACATAGACACATTGAGTCTATCATAAAACAACAAATGTGCTTATTATAATACCTTCACTTTCTTTGATATGCCATGCACTGTTTTTTACTTATTTTCACAATGATTATCATCATCTTCCTCCGTTTTGTCGTTATCTACAGTCTTTTGTAGAAATTAATATTAGTATTGCAATGAAAAAAAATATAGAAACTGTTAATATCCAGCACTGATAGACTACATAATCACACTTACACTTGAGATCTAAGAATAATTTATCTCTGATAGAACCCTATCAGTAATAGACTTCAATCAGAGAAAGAATAGTCTATCACTGATACAGTTCTATCATTGATAAACTTTTCACTCACAAAAACACTTTAGTAATAGTCTTGAAAAAAACAAAAGTAAAAGAACTAGAAGCTTTAATAATGTTACCTCTCTTTTAGCAATGTTAATATCAACATCAGAATCTATCATTTCTAGACTCATTGATGGAGGATGATTCTTTACCAAGGACTCTTGAGATTGTTTTTCACTTTCACATTTGTGTGGAAGTCTTTGATTCATAACTTCTGTTAAGAAAAGTAACAAATGAACGATCTCCTCTTGTCCCTTTTTCAGGTGGTCTAAATCTTTTTTATGCTGTTTTTTTAAATCTTCAATAGATCCATGTAAAGAAGATATTTTTTCTACAATATTTTTATCCTTTACAACATACGCTTCTTCAACCAATCTATCATTTTCTAACTCCACAAAATATCTAAAGTACTCAGATGCCATTTCTTCTTCAAATGCAACAATGGAGACCACAGATAGCTAAAAAAAATATTTAATCAATATTAAATAAAAAATAAACTTATGTACATGTATTTGTAAAGGTCTATCACTAATATGAATCTATCACTGATACGAATCTATCACTGATAGATCAATATCAGTGATATTGGTGACAATCTTTCAATAATAGATATCACTTTTATTAACGACAAATTTAGAAAACTCTAAGAAAACAAATTACAAACTTATATTTTTTTTCCAGAAAAACGTTGGTTTCAAGATCTTGTCAATCTACTTGTACACTGGATTCCCAATTTAATATTTATGGGCAGCCTTTTCCTATTCTTGTCACATATCCACTAGCAAGTTGATGAAGTATTTTGTATGCCCAATAAGCAAGAACTATAGGGAAGTCTTGTAGAAAGGCACACGATTTAGATTTTGATTCTGAGTTTTTAGACTTCTTTTTGGATTTTACAGCATTTTAAATTAATTTCTTTGTCAAACTATAGAACAACCTTCCCCAAGGATAACTCCTAAACTTCTCTTTATCATCCAACATTTTTACATGTTTCAAATCTAAAATATTGTGATTTTGTCTAGGAATCAAAACATTGCATAGGAAGTAAAGATTGGCTAATTTTGCTAGTTCTTGTTCATCACTACAGGTCTACAGTGATAGTTAAAAGCAGTCTTTAATTCTTGTCTACTAATGGAAGTATTATTTCTAAAAAACAATTGTTTAGCCATGGACTCATTTTCTTCCGTTGTATCTAAAACATCCTTAATAGGGTATTCACCACAATTTAACCCTGTAATCAAACAAAAATCTTGCAAGCCAAACTCCACAGTTTTACCTTCAATGTTGAAAAGAATAGAGTTGTTATCTGTCGAGACACATTGTCTTCTAATCAATTGTGATAATAGTTGTAAAGGTATTTTGGTCATTTTTATATTTAGTAAGTGTGCAAATGGTCCTTCTTTAAACAAATCTAGACAACTAGGTGATAAGCTTTCAATAATATGGTCTATAGTTTGTATATTACAGTACACTGTGATTCTCAGGGTAGACTTCCACATTTCTTTGGGAATAATTAGTTGTCTTCCCTAAGCAACAAAACACAAACTGAAAACAGATTAGCATGCCAAAGAAACAAGTTCAACATTCTCCAAATCTATCAATCACTGCCAAAAATATATCACTGATAGACCATAAGCAACATCCCACAGAAAATATGCACATTGAACTAAAGTATTTACTAAACATATTACAGGTCTATCAATAATAGAACGTATCATTGATAGATTAAGAAACAACACTTAAACTAAAACATCCACCAACACACCTTACCGCAAACAAATCAAACATCCTCAAGTTCTATCAAGTCTATCAATAATACAAACATATCACTGATAGACCATAAGCAACAGCATAGAGAAAAATGCACATTGAACTAAAGCATCTACTAACGTCTCAACGCAAACAAACTAAAAATCCCTTAAGTCTACCACTGATAGACCATATTCTTAAGTAATAAACACAAACTGAAAACAGATTCGCATGCCAAAGAAACAAGTTCAACATCCTCCAAATCTATCGATCACTGATAGACCATAAGCAACATCCCACACAAAATATGCACATTAAACTAAAGTATTTACTAAACATATTACAAGTCTGCCAATGATAGAGCACATCATTGATAGATTAAGAAACAACACTTAAACTAAAACATCCACCAATACACCTTACCACAAACAAACCAAACATCCTCAAGATCTATCAAGTCTATCAATAATAGAATCATATCACTGATAGACCATAAGCAACAATATATAGAAAAATGCACTTTGAACTAAAGCATCTACTAACATCTCAATGCAAATAAACTAAACACCCCTCAAGTTTATCACTGATACGAACATATCACTGATAGACCATATCCCTAAGCAACAAAACACAAATTAAAAATAGATTAGCATTGCCAAAGAAACAAGTTCAACATCCTCCAAATCTATCAATCACTAACAAGAACACATATCACTGATAGCCCATAAGTAACATCTCACAAAAAACATGCACATTAAACTAAAGTATTTACTAAACATATTCCAAGTCTATCAATGATCGAATGTATCATTGATAGATTAAGAAACAACAATTAAACTAAAACATCCACCAACACACCTTACTGCAAACAAACAGATTAACATCCCAAAAAATAAGTTCAATATCCTAACAAAAACAAGTTCAACATCCTCCAAAATCTATCAATCATTGATAAAAACATATCATTGATAGACTTTAAGCAACATCACAAAAAAAAATGCAGTTTAACTTAGATCTTCTACTAACTTAACATATCAGTGATCTTCTACTAACCAAATCTATCAGCCAATCAATTTCAAACAAATAGAAAAAGAAGAAAATCTATTTTAAATATATTACGAACAAAAAAAAAACAAAAATATTGGAAGAACGTGAATTGAAGTGAAAATCCTGAAGTGAAACTGAATACGAAGAAAATAGAAGAAAACAGAAGATGGAAGGAATACGAAGTGAAGCCGAATACGAAGAAAAGAGAAGAAAGTAGAGGACGGAAGGAATACGAAGTGAAGCCGAATATGAAGAAAAGAGAAGAAAGCAGAAGACAGAAGGAATACGTAAAGTATATTTGGGGGGCATTTTCATCTTTTACCTTGAAATTTAAATAAAATTTGCCATATTTGCAATTCTTTTAAAGATTTGCTACATTCTTAATTAATCTATAGTAATTTTCTATATTCCCAACCAGTCCAATTAAAAAAGGTATTTTTGAAATAAAAATATTTCTTTAAATTTTATTGGATGATATAATTAGTTACGATGTGGATGTAAAAGTTTTAATTCATTTTATAAAACATTTAAAATAACAAACAAACCAATTTTTAATTAAGTTGGAATGTTCACAATATTTCTTATTTTTAAAGGTATTTCATAGTGGGTGATTTTCTATCCAAATGACGTTTAGTGTATATATAAAGTAAAAGCCATGTAGCTCAATTAGCACTAAATATGCGTCGAAAAAATAATCATACAAAATTTATCTCATTGATTTTGATTTTGTTACTTTGTTTTTAAAGGTACGTTATCTATGACAGATTGAAAAACGGTTAGAATAAGTATTTTTTATGACAAAAATAAATGTCACACATGAAATAGTATTAACAAATAATGAATGTCATTATTTTATATCTTATGACAGTTAGTTATTGTCATCAGTTCTCACATATTCAAGTAATTATCTGTAATTTTTTTGCATATTGATGATTGTTATGAAATGTCACGAATTTATGTAATTTGACCTGTTTTGACTGTCAAGAACATGCCCAATATGACTTTCATCGAATGTCAAGAACATAACTAGCAAGACTATCATTGAATGCCAATAACATGCCTAACATGGCTATCATTGAGTGTCAAGGATATCTTTATCTTGACAGTCTTTTAGAAAAATTAAATGTCATATACTTCTGTATTACCATATTTTTTTTACAAGAAAATACATTAAGCGAACATCGTTATTTCTTGCAGCTCTATCATCACACAAACCAGTTTAATTACATAGTATTTCTAATTACTTACCCATATGGAAACAAACAATCAACACTTTAATATATCTACGTTATCATACATTTTATAATACTTGTACAAAAAGATTGACTAATAACCATTTTTGGTAAAAGGTTTACAAGAATATACATGTGGTAAAGTATGATAGGTACATTGCAGTCCAGGTTTTAAATTCTACCAAGGGAATAATAGAGTTGAACATAATGAGTGTGATACCATGCCTCCATTACTTCAATAGATTTTTGCAAAACTTAATAGGAAAACAAAGGGTTACCATACAATTCACACTACACATAAACATTATCAATAATAGAGATACAATATGTATGCTTACCTTTCATTTAGTTGTCACAGTTATCGATATTTCAAAAAAAAAATTGATGTCATAATGCATACCAAAAACTATGAGTACCTACAATGTTGATTGAGTGGTGGTTTTAGTTACAAAACACTAACTTACTAACCTATACCTATATTAGTCTCACGAAAGTCTATCTATACAACCAAAAACATACACTTTAACTATTTCAAGTTAAATGATACCACACATGCAAATAATGAAGACATCATATAACAATACATATTGTATGCCATAAGTTCGATTTTTTTCTTTTGTTATGGTATCAATTTTTCCTTATGTTTTTTTTTTTTTTTTTGGGGGGGGATTGTTAGCAAAATCTTCATGTAGAAAAATCATGCACCTGTTCGCCACTACAAAGTTTGCTTGACCCCCCCAAAAAAATAGGTTCTTTCAACCCATACTTATACTTCAACAATGAATGAGGTCTTTCTAAGATAAAATATAAATACACACATTAATCTCCAATATATTACTGTAGTAAAAATATGTAAATGTTAGACAAAAACTAGGAACTTACCATTGTGTTCTTATAATTCCTCCAAAAATGTGTGAATTGATACTTATATGTGTCATTCGTCTTCAAAACATATCTTACATCAAAATAGGTAACAAAATAGTTCAAAAAAGTAATAAGTATATGATGCTAAGCAAAATATACGTTTGAGCCTACAAACTTAGCTAATTCAGACCTCACACAGTCAATGTCATCTTGTGTGTAACTACGGGGTGAACCTTTCATCTGTAAACAATAAAGTGGTTCTAAATGAGTGTCATTCTTAATAAATTATTATGTCGACAATAATTATTATCAATCTATACAATTTCAATTTACAATATAATTCAACTTATTCATACAACAATTTCAATTTACAATGTATAATAAACATAAATACAATATACAATTTGATTTACAATGTACCATAAACATACATAAAATAACAATTTCAATTTACAATTTATAATAGACATAAATACAATATACAATTTAAATTTACAAACTACCATAAGCATACATACAATAACAATTTTAATCTCAATTTAATTTAACTTGTTCATACAACATATTTAATAACAAACATACATTCAATATACAATCTACACATACAATACACAATCTACAATTTACGATTTACAAATTATACATCAATATACAATATACATACATTAATACACATACAATATCCAACATACAATATACATACAAAATACAATATTTTTATGGGTAGAAACGAAGAACTAAGTGAACAAGGATATGAGAATAATGGGCGATGGGCGGTAGGTGGCGGACGATGGTGGCAATGGCGACAGACTATCACGACGATGGTAGGTCTCCCTCTCTCTTTCATCTCCCTCTCTTCTTTTTTTTTGTTTCGGTATTTTATGTTTTGTGAATATAAAACACTAAAATAACATGGGTTCTCACGTGATTTTAACGATGCAGTAAGTGACCCTGTCATTAGATCTTTACCTAATGTCGACATGGTCACTTATGGCGTCAACATTACCTTTTCAAAATTAATCAAATCGTTAAATTTTCCACGATGTCAACAACTAATATGTCGGCAAAAGGATTTATCATAATGATTTAAAGGTTAGACCTTTGTCGATGCGGTCAACGCACATCGTCTAAATAGGCCAATTTCGATGTCATAGACATAAAATTAGTCGATGGGCGGTAGGTGGCGGACGATGGTGGCAACGGCGACAGACTATCACTCGATGACGGTAGGTATCCCTCTCTCTTTCATCTTCCTCTCTTCTTTTTTGTTTTTGTTTCGGTGTTTTGTGTTTTGTGAATATAAAACACTAAAATAACATGGGTTCTCAAGTGATTTTAACGATGCAGTGAGTGGCCGCATCATTAGATCTTTACCTAATGTCGACATGGTCACTTATGGCTTCAACATTACCTTTTCAAAATTAATCAAATCGTCAAATTTTTTACGATGTCAACAACTAATATGTCGGCAAAAGGATTTATCATAATGATTTAAAGGTTAGACCTTTGTCGACGCAGTCAACGCACATCATCTAAATAGGCCAATTTTGATGTCATGAACGTAAAATTAGTGAGAGAACTACCTTTTTAATAATATTTTAGAGTTTAGTCGATGACGTGTTTTATGACGTTACCGTTAGAGGGAAACAACAACGTTGACGTGCATAACGTCATGGAAAAGTTAATAATATTTTATAAATAAAAAGCTTCCACAATGTCATCATGCATGGGATTGTCGAATCCACATACTTTTGCAACATTATCTTGTGACATCAGCATTAAAGACCAACGCTGACACCTTCCTTGATGCGTCATCAAAACCCCTTTCTTATGACGTCATCTATCCCGATGTCGATTTCTATGTCGACTAATCCTCGATTTCCTGTAGTGAATGAAGTAATGCTTTCGACAATGTATTATTCCAAGCACATGGTGCTTGTTTTAGCCCATAAATTACTTTATATAGCTTGCATACATAATGAGGATAGGAAGGATCAACATACCCAAGTGGTTGTGTCATATAAACACTTTCCTCCAACTGGCCATTGAGAAATACATTGTTGAAATCCAATTGGTATAATGTCCACCCTCGAGTTACAACAAGACTGAGAACAACCTAGATTTTAGAGGCCTTGACTATAGGATTAAAAGTCTCCAAGAAATGCACTCTGGGATGTTGGTGAAAACCTTTGACAACAAACCAGGCCTTATATCTTTGAATTTATCCATTAGAGCTATGCTTGAGTTTAAAAATTCATTTGTTCCTAACAACATTATGAGAAGATGAATGAGGTATCAGACTCTAAGTATTTGTTGTAATCAATGCTTGATACTCATCGCCCATGACCTTTTTTCACTTAGGAGTAGCTAAGGCTTCTTTTATCCTCGTCGGTTCAATAAAGAACCAGTCAATGGAGGACAATGATCAAATAAATTATAATAATATGAAACAAATATTAAACATAATTAATAATATGAAACGAATATGCACTCACCGAAATTTTTTTGAAAGAGATGAATAGAATAAGAAAGAATGGACGAAGAGAGAGATCAAACGAAGGGAAGAATTTTTTAATAAAATCCAAAAAAATAATTAAGGGGTAATTTTGATTATAATATTACCATAATAGAATTAATCACATACTATATTTACGTAGGATATCTAATAAATGCAAATCTTAATCACATGCAATGGTTCACTTTCTTTATTTTATTTTTCTATTTTTTTAATACATTATCAATAATAAATATTAGTAGTTTGGTCTTTTGGACTCTACATTTGTGTAAAATTGAAACCCATTAGGACATTTATAAAAATTTGACAACGTTAGGTTCAACTTGTAATAAGACACCCCTATTTAGCGTATAGTGTTAGAACCCCTATATTTTATACATTTTGCACCTTTCAATTTTGTAGGTAGATACATACATAGATACATTGATACATACATAGATAGATATATAGATATTGTTTATATATAGTGCACCTCATGAAAAAAAGCACGAGTTGACAAACAGAGTAAACACTAAGCTACCTACAAGTATTACTGATATGTCCACTGTCCCGATATAAAATTCTCATGATTTTACTTTTGGTTTCACTCAAAATGTCTCAAAGTCATACCATTGGTGACAATTGTCATTTCTTATATAACATGTTCGCTCCCTTAATCTAGTCAATGTGGAGCTTTAATCACATTCCTAGCCATCAACATGCATGCACCGTAAACTCTAATCACCTAGAATTTAGCATCAAATATCATAAAAAGTCATAAATCTTTTGATTATCTTTTTTTTTTTTTTGCGCGCGCATATTACACTCATACATCCCACTAATGTAAAAATATATATTGTAATTGTATTATTATATGTAAAAAGTTGTAAAATATATGTGAAGATTTTAAGCATGTTAGGAAAAATACGTCTGCAATTGGGTTTAATACCAAATAATTGTTGTTTGAAAAACTTATTACGAAAAATAGGGTAGTTTTGAAACTTTTTAAGTAAATACGGTTGATTTTGAGTTTTTTTTAAAATAAATATTAAAGAAGGGCAGACTCGCCCTTTATTGTTTTATTTAAAAGAAAAAGGATTAAAGAAGAGAAAACTCGCCCTCCATTATTTTAGAAAAAGGGATTAAAGACTCGCTCTCTGTTTATTTATTAAAAAAACATAGAAAACAGGCGAGACAGGGCAGAGGTTGCGTGTCACAGATAGTGTGCCATGCATTGGTCAAGTCACACTTTTTCGTGAACTTGATCTTTAAATTTTCTTCATCTCCGTTCATTCTCCCATTCTTCTCCATTCTTCTTCCTTCTAAATTTTTCACATCAATTACAAATTCTTCCTTCTCCATTCTTCTTCCTTCGGCCTTCTAAATTTTTCACATCAATTACAAATTTTTCACTCTCTAGGCCTTCTTTCCATCCTTCACAGGTGATATTTTTTTTGTCATTCTTTTTCCAACCATTTTTCATCCTTTTCTTATCACTAGTTCATAATTTTTGGGTTTGGCTCTTCTCCTCCCAATAAATATGAAACTTTTTTTGTATTAGTTAAATCAATTTTTTAAATTTATTTACATAAATTTTAACTATATTCCTGTATTATATTTTCATATTTGATTGTTGTTGGAAAAGATTTTGCTGTCGTTTGGTGATATTTTTTGAAGTACCGTGGATTCACAATAATAAAACAACATGACCATCCTCTAAATTTGTAAGTTTTTTTTAAAACTAATTAAGTGACTGTATTATAAAATGTATATTATGCTTACAGTGTAATTTATATTATCAGCATTTTATTAGCATTAAATATGATTGATAAATTAGTTTAATAAATATAAACAAATGTTGACTCATCATAGTCAAATTTGTTTGAAATAGTCATTTTATTAGCATTAAGAATGAAATTGGGTATTTTATTTAATATTTCAAGTGAAATTTACAAAGATTTGAAAACTTGAAAGATAAAAAGAAAACAAACATTAAAAAATGAATTTAGAAGCAACGACTTTACCTTAAATGGTTAGCTTTCAACCTAAAAAAATGTGTTCTACTGAATGTGTGTGTGTGTGTGTGTATATATATATATATATACTATGAAAATTAACATAAGTCTTGTCAAAATGTCACTAACTACAGCAACATGCACCATAAAGATAAAAAATAGTACAAATAAAGTTGCACCAAAATGTACATAATTTATTCATTCTCAAAAGACAAATTAATTAAAAGTTATTACAGGATGATTTTTCAATTTAATTCAATATATACCAAATTTGTGACCAATTTATTAGGAGTAAAAATTATGAAAAGAAAAAAAACTATTTTTAAGATTTAATTATGTACAAGATTTTGTGATTGTAAAAAAGTTATTTATTTTAAATAGTAAAAAAATTATTTTAATAGAAAAAAATGTTATTAAAATATTTTGTTAATTTTTCAAATATTTAGCTATTTTCAATTTTTCGATAAATTTCAAATCATAATTGTTTTAAACGTATGACCTTACTTATTTTAGTTTTAAATTATAAATGAGATAAGAAATCTTTCATAGATTTAGTTTGAATTTTAAAAATTCATATCATATCATATATATATATATATTTATATTGTTTATTTATCCTAATTTCACATATTTTATTATCTTTTCTGCAATCTTTTATTTAAATTAAATTGGTTGTCACGTTGTGTTTATTGTTTGTTTGTTTTCTATGTACAGAAAATGGCAAACAAATATGTATTGTTTTTGTTGTTTACAAATGGTCATATGATTGATGGTGTCGATGGGGTTGATTATGATTAACCTCCATGTGAAAATTTTAGCGTAAATTTGAATAGTGGAATTATTTTCGAATAACTCCTCCGAATGGTGGGATTATCACTTGTTGTAGATATGAGTTCAAGCCAGATAGAGATAAAATATAGACACCCTAACTTAACCTCATCCAGATTAGTTAGGTTTATGACAATCCCTATTTCAAACGAACAAGCAATGAACACTATGTTTTCAATTGCACAACCCTTTTCGAACATGGTGCATTTGTATGTAACTGTGAATAGGGTAGATTTTGGCATAAACTTAAATGTAAAAACAGAATATGTTGATGTTGACATGGAGTCAGATGCATAACCAGTGTGCGATGAAGAAGAAATGATAGCTAACAATGAGTACAGAGACTTCAGAACAGAAACTGATGATGAATTTGAAGAGATGGACTTGATGGTCGTGAATATAAAGTTCCATTAAATAAGTTCACTGAGTTGGACATGAATGCAGTAGATAGCATTCGGGAACACGATCCAATTATAGTTCCAATGGTGACTTTTAACACGAAATTGTATAAGGGAATGATTTGTGAAAAGAAAGAGATGCTACAACATATGGTCAAGTGCTTCGCTATTAAGAGTCACGCACCATATGAAGTAGTAGAGTCAACACCGACAAAGTGGGCCATCTGATGTAAGAAGTCGAATGAAGGTTGCAGATGGAGACTTCGTGCTATAATGAAAAAATCTCATGGTTTATTTGAGATCACAAAATTATCTAACTAACATACATGCTTTTACTCAGAACTTAATCAAAGTCATGTTCAGTTGGATTCTTCAATGCTTGCACGAGAGTTTTTTGAACATGTTAGAGAAAAACCATCAATAAGTGTTGCATCACTGCAATCAATCATAAAAAAAAAGTATGACTACCATGTTTCTTACCGTAGGGCTTGGGATGGTAAAAGAAAATCAATGGCCAAAGTGTTTGGCGATTGAGATGAGTAGTACAAATTATTACCTAAGTGGTTATACATGGTGTAGCACACCATTCCTGGAACACTTGTTGAATGGAGGGTACAAGTCACACCTATCGAAGGTCATGTCATACTATCATTGGTATTTTGGGTATTTGGTCCATGTATAGAAGCCTTTAGTAGATGTAGGCCACTAATTCAGATCGACGACACTCACTTGTATAATAAGTATCAAGAAAAATTATTAATTGCTACGATTGTTGATTCGAATGGTCATCTTCTGCCATTAGCATTTGCCGTTATGGAAGAGGAGTCTACAGATTCGTGGGGATGGTTTTTAAAACATCTAAAAAAATTGTGACCCACGATGAGGTATGCTTGGTTTCTGATCGACATGCTGATATTATATCAGCAGTGAACAATTCGAAGAATGGATGGACAGGATTGAATTGTCATCATAGATTCTGTTTACGATATGTCATCAGTAATTTTTATAAGAGATATAAATTCACGCCATTCAAGAATTATGCTTATCGTGTCGGGTGTCAATTCCAAATCTGAAAGTTTGATAAAGCAATTCAAGATTTGATGAGAATAAATAGCAGTTGTATGAGTTTTTTTTGTGACATGCCTATAGAGAAGTGGACTTAAGCACATGACGGAGGATTTCAGTACGGGTGGATGACGACGAACCTATCAGAGTGCATGAATGAAGTCCTCAAAGGAGCTCGAGTGTTGTCGATAAATGCTCTAGCTCAAATTACATTCTTCAAATGTGTGAATTACTTTGAAAAAAGGAGAGAGCAAATAAGAGATGCATTGGAAAGTCAAGATAAATACATCGGGTATGAATTTTTCAACTTGACAGTTGTCAATAGTTTTTATGGTGTGCATGTTATACCAAGTGTGTCAATTTTTAGGTACGCCCTTGAAATTTATTTGAAATGGGCTGCAAGATCCAGTAAGCATGAAGTTCAGTCATATGATCGATTTCAAGGAGTTTTTCATGTGAAAACTGGATGTGATGACTTGAATTCTAAAGGAGGAAATATCCAAATATTAAGTTTGTTTGAGCGGTACTGTTTATGTAACAAGTGGCAAGCCTTCGGTATTCCATACTCACATTTTATGGCGGTTTGTTCACAGTTTAACATGAACTATGAGACTTTATTGAAGACTATTATAAAATATCAACTTACACTGCATGCTACGCTCCTCAATTTTAACCTGTATCGCATAAAGATTATTGGAGCACACCCATGACTATGCCTGTCTTACATCCAAATCCATCGTTGTTGAGGAAACCAAGATGACCAAAGAGTTCACGCTATCACAACAAGATGGATTGGACAGAAAAATACTCATTATGTGGTCAACTTGGTCACAACCGATAGAAGTGTACTTTATTAAGGAGACAAACACCTGATAATTAGAGATCTTTGTGCACTCAATTTTTTTTTGTTATAAATGTTCACATCTTAAAATGTTTGTTCCACGATTGTAAATAATTTATATTTAATTAAAATTGAATTCTATTTACTTTTTCTTTATGTTGTTCTTAATGCTAAAAATAAATTATTGTTATGTAGATAATGATATTATACTCAGGACCAATCGATCCAAATGTTTTATATGATCAAAACATTCACCGATCAGAAAGTGTATGAAATGATAAAACTACACTCGAGATAAATTGTAGACGACGTGAGACAGTTGTTTATCATACTATCTCACTACACCGCAACATACTTCCACTCCTATATGCTTCGGGATTTTATGAGATTGACAGCTTGGGGTTCATCCAGTTAGACTGACATCTCATCACTGCACTTATTGAGAGATGGACAGACACGCATACATTTCACATGTTGATTGGAGAGTGCACAATTCCGTTGCAAGATGTGGGAGTTTTAGTGGGATTACCGGTTGATGGCAAGCCCGTTACTGATTAGAGTTATGATGATTGGTTGCATCTTTACCAAGTGTTACTTGGTGTGACCCCACCTCCTGAACAAATTAGGGATTCAAGATTGAGTTTAACATGGTTAGGGGCAGAGTTTCCTGGATTGGTTGACGATGCTGACAAGAAAACTATCACAAGATATACATGGGCATATATCTTGCAGTTGATGGGGGAGAGCATGTTTGCTTCTAAGTATGGTTTTCGAGACCATCAACAATAGAAATATATCACTGATAGACCATAAGCAACAACATACAGAAAAATGTACATTTAACTAAAGCATCTACTAACGTCTCAACGCAAACAAACTAAATACCCCTTGAGCCTGTTTGGCATGGTTGTATAGACAGTTATGCAAAGTATCCAAACAAATAATTCATGAAATTGTTGAACCACTAATACTGTTACAAATATGGGCTTGGGAACGATTCCCAATAGTGGCTCCACAACTCCTGCATGTCAATGCCCATCAATTACATGATCGAGCTTATGGTTCAAGGTATGTTATTTCAATTTAATTTCGATTTACAACAACTTATTATATGTAATAGATTCAAAATCTAAAATATTACTTGAACAATACATATGGAGAGATCAATTTTGTGTGACCAGGTCAACTACACATGTAGTCTCTCAGTATAGGTACATGTTTGATCTTCTTCAACGTGATCAGCTACGTCGTGCTAAACTTGAATTTTAAGTTTTATATTATTTGTGCAATATTATTTTTTCATACGATATGTTGTGTTTAGATTATCTGGGAGCCGTACAAAGTCGTCATAGATAATTTGCCACATTTCTGTACAAACGGTCAAGACATATGGCAGACGATTAGTCCTCTCATATGTTTCTACATTGGTGAGTGGCATCAACCTGACAGAACACTTAGATAGTTTGGTATTCAACAAGGTGTTCCATGTGGCTGTAATACTGAACCATTTTTGCACGACATTAACTTAAGGACTACTGATTGGTCAGATAGAGTTGCTCATGTGGTGATGTGATAGCTAAATCACATAAGGTTCATTGCTAAGGGACATTCAATTGGGCAATTTCATATTGATGTAACTCTAGAATACATCCATTGGTACAAAAACATCATCAGGCTTTATATCACCTGACCGAGAGCTGCTATGGGTCATCTGGTACACATTTAAATACTGTCTAATTATTTTAGTATAAATTTATTTTCAATGCTTTCTAATTCATTTTAATATTTAATAGAGATCAAACAATAGTAGACTTCAAGATGTTGCAGATGATCCACAACAAGTCCTAAATATATGCAGCAAAAACGAGCAGTACATGGAGAACATTCACTATATGTACAATGTCCCTATTGTACCTGCTCCAATTTAAAGGAGACGTGCTCGAGGGCAAGAGCTTGATCAATTGGAAGAAGTTGACCAACACGTGGAAGAAGTGCCTCCCGTGACACAGACACAGAGCGAGTATTGTTATGTTAGTCCAATAATGATGATGCCAACATTTGGAACAACATATCATGATTCAGGAGTCAGTCAATCATCAGACTTTGGAACAAGATATTATAATTCAGAAACAGATCCATCGTCATCAAACTTTGGGCAACAATACTATGATTTAGAGAGTGATCCATCATCTTCATACATGCATGGTCACGAGCGCAGTCGTGGAGAACACAATGAACATTTGTACTACGAAGTGCCTGCAGCAGTAACCGAGCAACTAGATGAGCAACAACAACAAGAAAATTAGGAGGAAATACAACAACAAAGAGTTCAGAGTCGACGACGATGACAACCAGCTAGAAATCATTGATGTTTAGGTTGTGGAACACATTGATCTTTTTTTCATTGAATGAAAATTGCTAAATTATTGTATTAGACATTTTGTTCCATCTTTTAATTATTTTCCAATCAAAAGCACTTACTACAAATTTACGTCCTTCAATTAATACAAAACTAGTGAATTACAACAATAAATATCCATAAATTCGAAAATTAAGTAAACATAAATTGAAAAATTAAAGAAAAAAGTTTAACAAAATTTCATCAATTTAAAAATACAATGAATATACATTTTCAATAAGTTTCAATAATAATAAAATTTATTTTCATAAAAATTAATTAAAAAAAGATATTATTTTTAAATTAAATTAAATGGCGTGAAAATGAAAAAAAATGGAAAAAGAAATATAAAGGGCGAGTTAGACTCGTCCTATGAAAGAGTAAAAAAAAATTAATACATTGGTAATTGGTAATTAGTTTGAAAACATACACATTTTGATAATTAATTTGAGAAAATGCATTATTAATATAATTTTGCTTATAGTGTAGGGTCTTTGAATATAATTTAAATCTAACCAATATACTGATAATATTTTAATTAATTTTGGTAACAAAAAATTTGTAACAACTAATTTTAATCAACAAAATATTTAGTACACATTGATATTTTTTTTATTAAACAAAAATTATTAAATTATTATATTATATATTCTATTTCACCTTTTAATTATTTCAAATAAAAACACTTATTACAAGTTTATGTTCTTCAATTAATACAACACTAGTGGATTACAACGATAAATATCCATAAATTTAAAAATTAACATAAACATAAATTTAAAAATTAAAGAAAAAAATTTTGAACGAAATTTTATCAGTTTAAAAATACAATGGATATAATTTTTGAACAAATTTAAATAACAATAAAATTAATTTTAAAAAAATAATTTTTTTTCATTAGAGAAAAGAATAAATTGATATTAAATTAAAAAATTAAAATTTAATTTGTTAACAAAATAAAATTTATTTGTTATATAAAATAAAATTTAATTTTAAAATTATTTTGAATTTTTCAATTGCGTTGAAAATAAAAAGGAAATAGAGGGCGTGTCTTGCCCTGTGAAGGAGAAAAAAAAAAATTAAACATAAGATGAATCTTCAAGATGCACCCTATGAGAAGGAAAAAGAAAAATGTTAAAACAATTATATTTTAGTAATTAGTTTAAAAGATTGCATTATTAATACAATTTTTCGTATGCAATTCATGGATAAAAAAATTTAAGGATAAAAAAAAAAAGGAAGTGTTTGATCAAAAAGTAAACATCAAACCCTAATTTTAAAAAACTCCCACTAATACATGTGTGTAGGTCCTAGAAAAAAATAAAATGAAATCCACGATCTATTCAAAAAAGAAAAAAGAAAAGAAAATTTGTATAATTGCCAAATAAAAATAGTTTGAAAAAATTACTCATTAGAATTCTAACACACCATTTCATTTAAATTGCACTAGACTTCGTAATTCAATCTAGCACCTAAGCATTTCACTTAGACCAACTTCATTTAGTTAAAGTAAATTATTTCTCCACTAAGGTTAGATGATTTGTTGAACTACAAAAAATGAAAAGGTAAATATGAATTAGGATAAACAAATAAGCTGATATTAGGATTTGAACCTCCATCCTTACTACATGTGAATTACAATGCAGAGCTACGTTGGCAGCTATCATTTATAATATGAAAGTGAAAGATGCATTGATTGGATTTTAGTATTTAGGATGGAGTTGGGTTGGTATGGGGAACCTAACTGCGGTGCACCGACGAAATCGTGATTGGATAGATGACCTGTCATTCATGGTTAACCATCTCATTTTAACAACTCTTCCTTTTTCTTTCTTACAAAACATATCTAAACTTTTAAAAATTATTTTCAATTATATCATAATATTTATAAAATATAATAAAATACTAGGATGTTAAATAGTTTAAACATAAACTAGATTTGCTATTTTGTTATATATATATATAAAAGTTTTATTATTCAAATAATTTTTCAATTTGTTTCTATAATCATTGCTCCTCAACTTCATTAGTTGTTGTAACTTTTGGTGGTTAGTTAAAATTTGTGATAAATATGTGTTGCATGTTTACATAAATGATCAAATTTGTCATAACTTTTGTATCTTTACATTTGTGAATTGCATGTTCTGTAAGAGTGATAAATATGAAGTAGATGTTAAGTCTTCTATGGTTTGAATTTAATTTCTTTCTATTTTGGAAGTTTTAATTTGGTTATTATAAAAAAGTTGGGTTAAATTATAAGTTTAATTCTTAAGCTTTTATGTCGGTGTCTATTTGATACATGAGCTTTCGGAAGTATTATAGTAAATATATTTTAACTTTCAATTTTATCTCGATAGAGCTTTGGATTTTAAAAGTGTCAAATAAGTAGTTTTTTGAATTTTCTATCTGCATGTCAAGTAATCCTATGATATACTTTGAAATTTCAACCGTCAACTAAGTGGTTAGATATAAATTTGAATTTGTTATCTAATGAAATCTTAAGCTTTCAATTTTGTGTCAAGTAAATATAAATTTTAAATATCAAATAACGATTTATTATAAGATATATACTTAAAAGTTATGTATTTATTTGACAAAAATTTTCTTTTTGAAAGATAAAAGATTCCATACGAAACATTTATTATGTTCAAAATTTTATACTCTTGGTGCATAAAAAATTGAAAAAGACTTAATAACTAGTAATGAATTCAAAATTTTTCATGTCAATTGCACAGAAGTTTAATTCTAACTCTTCGTCTTTTAAATATATATTGTCTTTTCAACTTAAATAAGTGTTAATGAATGTTGTTTGAATTTTTTATTTTGTATCTAATAAATTTTTTATTTTTTTCAATCAAATATATCTCTCAAATGCTCAAAGTTGTCGATACACATATACAAAGTGGTTAATTTTAAAAAAAATCAACTTATAAAAAGTCATTTTGAAAAAAGATTTAGATGTTCAACCTACTCCAAATGAATTTTGAAAAATTAGTTTATAAAATAAATACTTTAAACCAACTTTTATAAAAATGAATTACGAGTATAATGGTTAATCTATCCCAAATTTGAGAACTCCAACCACAACCTTCGACAAATCATCACTAATGAACCTCTTGTTACTATTTTTGGCTGCCACCAATGGAAAATTTTTATGAGCACCATTCAAAACCTCTCCACAACAAACCTTTGACCACCATTGTACTGAACTGCACCTCTAACCATTGATCAAATTTATGATATGTTTTTATTTTTTTAATACGTCTAAAAATATAATTTCCCGATAAAAAGAAAAAGGAAAAAAACAAAATTTCATTTTTCTATTTTCGATTTGTTTTATTAAAAAGAGTCTTTAACTAAAATGATTTAAAATTGTATACGATATTGTAAAACTAAACTAAATTTCTTAAATTTTTTAGAAATGTCATAAATTGACTAATATATTATATAAATATAGTCCAAATAATCAATTCATCCATCTTTATTATTAATAATATATATATATATTTTTAAAAAAGCAGATCATGTTTAAGATTTGCATTTATTAGATATCTTATGTAAATATGTTAAATGATTAATTCTATTATAATAATATTATAATAAAAATTGTCCCTTAATTATTTTTCTTTTTGTGATTTTGTTCAAAAATTATCCCTTCCTATTTCTCTCACTTTCCAATCTCTCTCCGTTCATTCTTTCTTTTATTTTGCATATATTTCACATAATTATAGTATATATTGAATAATACAGTGTATATTTTATTAATGAAATGTTCTTATATCAATTTATTTATGTATTTTATTTAAAATATTCATATCTTATGTGGTAAATAATACATTATGTTTGAAATAATAGTGATTATGTATGAAAATTGTTTATGTTTATAAGAATATGAAAGAAAAAATGTAATACATGCCATTGAAACATTAGTTGTTCTTTGATATATATAATGTTGAAGAAAACTGAATATGTTTGTAATGTAGGGACTTTCATGAAAGAATTGAATATCTAGAAAATTATATGTAAAAAGTTGTTGAATGTTAAATTGGTTTATGAATTACTATATGAAACAATACATTGTATATTTTATGAATGAAAGATTATGTTATCAATTTGTTAAAATGGTTTATGTATTTTATTTCAAATATTCATTTTATATGTAATAAATAATAAGTTATGTTTGAGATAATAGTGATTACACGTATATTATAGTATATATTGTTCATTTAAGGTTAGTAAGAACTTATATTTCGTATTCGAAATACACTATGATATATTGAGTATATTAAAGATAACATCATTTATATATTATTGAATATATGAAAGTAGTATACATGTAACAAATCACATAAGATATATGTATTGTGCAGTAGAATATATGTAAGAATTAAAAAAAGTACTGATTGGATACATGATCCATATTAAATGAAGTAAGAAAAAAGTACATAACATACGAAAAAAATGTGTATGTATTATTGAATATATGTAGTGGTATATATGTAACAAATCACAAAACATAACTGAATTATTAAGTAGCACATATGTAAGAAAAAAAAATAATGAATGAATATATAATCCATGTATATATTGGTATATATATACAGTAAGAAAAATCACAGAACATGAAAAAGAACGTGTATGTATTATTGAATATATGCAGTAGTATATATGTAACAAGTTACATAACATAAATTTATTATTAAGTGGTATACCATATTACATACGAACAACGGAACATTTAATAAAAATTATATGTCGAACACGACAAGAAGATGAACTGAACAATAAAAAATTAAACAAAATAGGAGAAACATGACCAGAATATATGCTACGAAACGGAAAAAGAAAGAACAATTTTTTTAAGAAAAAAATATATGCTACGAAATAGAAGAAGAAAAATACATGTCATATTGTATATATGAAGTGGTATATATGTGTAAGCAAAATCTTGGTAAAGTACAAAATTTGGAAAAAAAGGAAAACAAAAGTAATTGATTGAAATTTGAAGAAAAAGAAAGTAATTAAGGAAGACAAAACGGAAAATTGTATATAAAACGAAATTTTGAAATAAATTGAAGAACAAATTTGAATAACGATATTGATAACAGCGAAATTGATGGAAGAAACAATCGAAATTGAATTATGAAGAAGACGAAATCCTCGTCGGTGCTGGAATTTTTATCTCAGAATGTTCACGGGTGATGGAAATAATGTTATTTTTAATCATTAAGTTATTTCATATTAGAAAATAATTTAGTTTATATTAAATTAATAAAATATTTCTAATTAATTTCCATAATAAATTTTTACTTTAATTAATATTTTCTTATACCAAATAAGGAAGTTGTATTTACCTCGTTAATTTAGTATAATAAATAATAAAATAATTTGAATTTAATTTTGAAAATTATATATAGTTAATAATTATTATAAGATTATAATTATCCTAAAAATTTAGGAAAAACTAATAAAAAAATAAATCATAATTTAAGACAAATTTTCGTTTTACACTCTTTTGTCCGAGTCTTTCTGCTAACAACAAAAAAAAAATAAAATCATTTGGGCCGGGTACTCGATCAAACTGGCGGCCCAATATGATTATATGGATTTAAGGCCTTCATCTTCAACGACAAAGTCTCAACGTTTACGATTTGACGTCTTCAGAAGCTTAGGACCGCACCGGATTAGGGCTTCGTTTTGATTTGTGAAAGCTCAATATTCATCACCGTCCACCGATAATGATTTACGACGTTAACTCCCCTCTCTTCCGCTCCTTCCTCAGCCAGAAA
>JBBPDI010000009.1:19168250-19179813 GCA_037974545.1 Cucumis variabilis | reverse complement strand
AAGAAGAGAGAAAGAGAACTTACAGGAAGGGTGATGAGATCGGAAGAGTGAGTGGAGGGAGTGAAGAAGAATGAGAAAGAGAGGAAGAGAATAAATGCGATGGAAATGGCGGAAAGGAGAGCTCTGAAGGAGAAGAATCTAATCGAGGTTTGAAGAAAACCTCCATTAACGGTTCTAGTAGTATTCCGTAGGTTCGCCATTGTTGTGTGTGTGAGAGAGAGGTTGAAGAAAGAGAGGAGAGAAGAAGGAGGAGATCTGTGGGAGTTTGTTTGTGTGTGAGAGAGAGAGCGTGTGTGGGATCCAACTAAGAGACAGTGTTTAATGTGAACAGACAATTGAAAAGCGCGTCATTGAAGGTATCACTATCAAAGTTATATATATAGTCTTTTTAGCTATTGCATCCATTTGCTTTTCATCGACATGTTAAATTATTGCTCTCTCTTAAAAGAACCATGGTAATTGATTTATATTTGTTTTCCATATAAGAAAAAAGATTACATTTAGCCCAAATGAGTATATTATGTTGATTTGTATCATCAACTTCAAAATTAAAATTTCAATTTTTCTACTTAACATATTAACAAGCAACCATATATGAGTTATGATGACATTTACTTCAAGGCAACCAACCCCAACAAAGACCACCTCCACCTCCACCTCCATTTCCAATGATCAACTTCGACGACCACCACCTTTGGCGTTCAATTGTGACAATCATTTTAGACAAACTCTGACTTGTGGCCAACATTGGACTCTGACAACCACCTTTGAAGATTCAGTTTAGTGATAACCACCATTGAAGATTCAGTTTAGTGACAACCACCTATGACAATTTACCTTACTAACTCCTTGGTTGACAACCACGACCCACATTATGACATTTACCAACAACCAAGCTCCTATGAAGACCACATATAATGATCAACTTCTGCAACGACCACTTCGTTATCCCCCAATATTACATACATATAAGAGAAGGGGCAAAAAAGAGATTTGACAGTGTTGATGGTAATTCAAGGAGCGGAGAGAAAGAAAATAACATTAAGGACTCACCGTGGGAATTGTGTATTTATAGAGAATGTTTTGGAGATTGTTGTTTTTAGGTTTTAGGTTTTAGGTTTTTTTCTTTTTTGGTAAAAGATTTCATAGCCTTCATAGGAGAAATTTTCAGCCTTTTTAAATGATGGAAATGGTAGACATACGCAGTGAAATAAAGATCAAACTTTACTCTGATTGCAACTAAACAAATTTAGTAATCAACATGCATAATAACCCTAATATAAACAAATATGGGTTTAATAGAAAAACTAACCTTTGAAACTTTTCTTCTCTTGTATTCTCTTCACGAATTTGAAGTCGGCACAACCACTAGAGTTTACCCGCTATTCTCTAAATTTGGAACCGAGTTGTGAGACTCAAAATGGTAGAGGACATATAGAGAGATAATATCCTTTTGGAGGAACCTAACCTTTAGACCTTTTTGTTGAGAGTAAAAAATAAAAGAGTTCTTGGTTTTATTTTGTAATTCTCAATTACAAAATTAATTTTCAAATCAAATTCAAGAGTTCTTTCATCTTTGTGTAAATCCTCTTTACAAGCAAACTACATGCAAGAGCTTTCCTATCACACCACTTGGCATTCTTAGTGGGGTAGGTGTCTTACATGCAATACTTGCATATCACATGCAAATGATAAGCTTGCCAAATCTCAACAAGTGTTATTATTTAAATTAGTCTAAGGGCAATATGGTAATTTAACATTTAAATCAAATTCAAAATTTGACTTTTTCAAGTCCAAAGTCAACATTTTGACTTTTTTACCATTTTGTCCGTCTTGATCAATTTCAAGCTCCCAAGCATGAATCCACATTCATTTATCCAAATTCAAATCACATTTGAATATAAAGTCAATCAAAGTTTGACTTTTCAAAGTCAAAAGTCAACATTTTTACCATTTTCATCAATTACGGGCTTTTTAAATCATATTTAAACATGAAGCTCTGTCTTAAGTTTATAACAGACGACTAAATCAAATATATTCGTCCGTTTCTCTCTCTTTACCTAATTCGAATTATTCCAACGACCAAGATTAACTGGCTAAATTTTTTAGACCGAGTTAATCAACCTTTGTTAACTAATGGGTCATTCCACTGAAGTCCTGTAGTTGCACTTCCCTCACTATAGATATTTTTATGTCCATGTGATATAACCATGATATGTAAGTTAATCATTCACAGGTTGTTCATAATCTCGATTGGATAAAAGTATTGTTTTACTCCCGAGACTACATTTTGCTTCCTAAGTCCCACTAATCCACTATTGAACAATTGTTTTAAGGTCAAACCTTTAAATTGAATTCCTCTCGGGCCAATGAGAGGGTGGGGCCCCTTGTTCAGGACTTGGATTCAGTCCTTAAGGGAACAACCTATCTACTATCCCTAAACCGGGTAGGAGTGAATTTTATCTTTCACCCTATGTCCTTAGCTACTCACCCGTTCTTACCCCTAAAATAGGAGGTTTATTGGGCCAACGATATTGGGATGCCCTCACCTATGCAGATCTAAGGATAACTTCTTGTGAATAGAAGTTTATAGTTAGCTCAGGATTAAGATTAAGTGACACTGGATATCTATAAACGAAATAATCAATTTTATTAAAGTTAATGGTGTTATAACTTAAAAGTGACTATTTCTCTGGTTATAGTCTTATGTAAACACTTTACATAAGATGCCCCCATTTCAATGTCTCTACATGAAAGATTCAAGATCACATCGTTTGTACTAACTACAAAGCAGGTTGCATCTATAATGTCCCTAGAATAAGGTGCCCAACCATATTCGTATACTATCGACTATTTAGGCTATATACTCGAACTTGATCCACGTTTATGTCTCTACATAAATTTCAAGTGTACTCTATAATAGCCCCAGGTCCTTAGTTTATTGGCTTTAATATTATAGTATTAATAACGACTTTATTTAATAGAATATGATTTACAAACTACGAGTTTTAGGACATAAATTCCAACAAACTCCCATTTGGACTAAAAACTCCTAGTGAGGTAAAACAATGTTGAATTTAATCACGAGAGACCAAAATAAATATGAGTAAAATAAACTAAGGCATTTGCTCAATAAGTCTCCCACTTGTCCTAGTTTACAAATATCGTAGACCTAAACTCTGTAGGTGACCTTCAAACACTTTAGTCGTGAGAGTATTTAGATCACTACAACGTCACCACGATGTACAATATCCCTAATAAGATGGTACTTGTGTTTGATATGCTTTCCACGTTTATGGATTCGAGGTTCTCTTGAATTTGCAACACACCACTATTGTCAGAATATAAAGTGATTGGCAGATGCATATTTGGAACAACTTCGAGATCTGTCAGGAATTTCCTTAGCCATACTGATTCCTTTACCGCTTCGCAAGCTGCTACGTATTCAGTTACCATTGTGGAGTCAGCTATACAAGTTAAGTTGCTTTACACTTCTCCATACTATTGCTCCTCCATTTAAAGTGAATATTGATCTTGATGTAGACTTTGTAGCATCCTTATCAGTTTGGAAATCAGAATCAGTGTATCCAGTAAGGATCAAATCCTTAGTACCATACACGAGCATGTACTTTTTCGTTCTTCTAAGATATTTTAAAATATTCTTAACAACTGTCTAGTGATCACATCCAAGATTGGATTGATACCTATTGACCATCCCTACTGAGTAGCAAATGTCAGGTTTAGTACATAACATTGCATATATCAAACTCCCAGTTGCGGAAGCATAAGGAATATTTCTCATTTCCTCAACTTCTTGAGGTGTCTTAGGACATTGTTTCTTTGACAAATGAATTCCATATTTGTACGGCAACATACCCTTTTTGTAATTCTGAATCTTACATCTAAATAATATTTTGTCTATATAAGATGCTTGAGACATGGCTAGTGTTTTATTTTTTTGATTTTGAATAATTTGGATCCCGAGAACATATTGTGCATCTTCCAAATCTTTTATTTGAAACTGCGTAGAGAACCGTTCTTTGATGTCATTAAGATAATTCACATATTCCTAATGAGTAGAATATCATTGACATATAGAGCTAAGAATGCTACGATGGAATTGATAACCTTTTTGTAAACACAAGGTTCATTAACATTTTGTTCGAAGCCATAAGATTTTATTGCAGTTTCAAATTTGTATTAAATTTTATGTTCCAAGATCTAGATGCTTGATTCAAACCATAAATAGATTTTAGAAGCTTACAAACTTTTTGTTCTTGACCTTGTTGTATAAACCCCTCTAGTTGAGTTATATAGATACTCTCCTTAAGATTACTATTTAGAAATGGTGTCTTGACATCCATCTGTAAAATTTTATAATCATAAAAAGTGGCAATGTTCAAGAATATCCTAATTGACATAAGCATAGCAACAGGAGAGAAAGTTTCTTTATAGTCTACTACCTCTTTTTGGCTATAACCTTTTGTCACAAGTCAAGCCTTAAAAGTTTGTACTTTACTGGCTTGGTCTTGTTTTCTCTTGTAGATCGATTTAGAACCAATAGATTTTACATCATTTAGTTGATCTACTAGAGTCCAGACACAGATAGAATTGAAGTACATAGACTCCATTTTTAGGTCCATGGCTTTGATCCATTTGTCACGGTATGCATCATTCATTGCCATCATCTGGTATAACGAGTTGAGTTTCAATTAAACTCAAATAGCGATCAGACTGATCAACTACCCTTCCACTACGTCGAGGCTCTCTCAACTCTTGAGAAGGATGTGATTGACTAGATTTCCTAGTTTTACCAACTACTTTCGTCGATGAACTAGTAGCATCTTTAGAAATTTCATTTAATACAAGTTTATTGTGTAGTTAATGATTCTTGATGTGGTCTTCCTCTAAAAATGTGACATTTATTGATACAAATACTTTATTATCTTGAGGATCATAAAAGAGATCACTCTTGATTCCTTTGGATAACCTACGAATAGGCATAATTTTAAACGATGTTCCAATTTCTTAGGGTTTGTACCAACACATGTGTCGGGTATCCCCAAATTCTAAAGTGACATAAACTTCCTTTACGCCCTTTCCAAGGCTCCTAAGGTGTTTCTGAAACACTTTTAAAGGGAAAATTATTCAAAATATAGACAACTATCCCTAAAGCATGTCCTCAAAAAGAACTTCTAACTGGTAAAGAGAATCATGTCCAATAAGATTTGGTTTCTTCTTTCTGATACACCGTTTTGCTGAGGTGTATTAGGTGCAATGAGTTGTGACTAAATTTCATGCTCTATCAAATAGTTATGGTATCACAAGTCCATGTACTCTCCTCCTCGATCTGATCAAAGTATCGTTATTGTTTTTCGTAATTCATTCTCAACTTCAACCTTATATTCTTTGAACTTTTCAAGAGAATCAGACTTATGATGCATTAGGTAAACATGACCATACCTTGAATAATCATCAATAAAACGAACGAAATATCTGTACCCTCCTTGAGATTTGACATTCATTGGTCCACAAAGGTTCGAATGTACAAACTTTAAAGGTACTTTGACTCTAAGACCTTTTCCACTAAAATCTCTTGGTCATTTTTCCTTCAAGACAAGATTCACATGGAGGTAGAGAGTTATCTTCTAACTGATTTAGAAGTCCACTCTTAACTAATCTCCCAATTCTATTGAGATTTATGTTACCAAGTCTTAAGTGCCATAAATAGGCATTAGAAGAAACCTTTTATTTTTTATTATGAGTTTCGGTTGTTCTAAACATTTAAGTATTTAGGACAAAGTTTGCTCTAGTTGGCCTTAACTTATATAAGTTGTTTTCAAGTATAGCAAAGCATATTTAAATACCTTTAATGAAAATGAATGCTTCATTAATTTCAAAAGATATTTTATACATATGTTCTAATATGCAAGATATAGGTATCAAGTTCCTCTTCATTTGAGGTACATACAAAAGATTTTTAAGTAGTAGATATCTATCTCCAAAAAATAACTTGAAGTCTCCTACTGCTTCAACTAAGACTACCTCTCCCGTTCTAACCTTGAGAGTAATCTCGTGTTTTGTAAGCCTCTTCTAAGAACTAGTTTCCTAAAATGAGACGCAAATATGATTAATGGCTTCTGAATCTAGTATCCTAGTTGAAGTATAATATTCAACTAAGCATGTTTCAATAACTAGTAAATCGTATTTACCTTGTGCTGCTTTCTCTGCTTTCATCTCAGCAAGGTATTTTGGAAAATTCCTTTTCCAATGCCATCCTAGTTGTAGTGGTAACATTTCTCTTTATCTTCACCTTTCTTTCCTTTGCCAGTCTTGAGAGTCTTCCCCTTTCCCTTCTTCTTCATTTGAGCTTTATTCTTAGAAGGTCCATTTGTGCTCTTAGAGGACGATCCTCTAAAAACTTCTTTTGGTTGATAGCAATATTTGTTTCCACTTCTTTTCCCTCACCAAAAATAAGAGTTTGGAACCTTTGAAGCTTATTGAGAAGAGTGGTTAGGTTGAACTTTATCTTATTTAGTGACGCGTTTGTCTGAAATGGTATGAAACTCTTCAGAAGAGATTGTAAGATAGAGCTAACTTGATATCCTAGTCAATGGGTCTTTCATTCACATCAACGATGTTGAAGTGCATCATCATGTCTATGACATGTTCTCTAATAGAGGTTCTGTCCTTCATTTGCTTTGTGTAAATGTGTTTAATTGCCTCATATCTTAGGGAGTACGATGGTTGCCCAAAGGCTCCTGTTTCTTTGCCAATACATCAGTCATGCTGGCAAGAATGTAGAAACGACTTTTCTCATTAGCTTTGAACCATCGATCATATGCTTCCCGAATAATTTGATTAACATTTAGAGATGGAGTTTGAGGACATTCCTCAGTTAAGACGAATCTTATATCATTAATTACTACTATTGTGTTCAATTACTAAAAGCTGAATTATAGAGCTATTTATGCTGAAAAAAATAAACATATTCATTTAGAAACTACAATCACTAAAGAAGCCAATCTAGTTTAGCAAATACTAATAATGTACCCATCATTATAAAGTTTTGCAACGATATTTCAAAGATTTAGAATAACCCCACTGAAGGGCAATCGATTATTCCTCCTTTGAACATAGACAATCTTAACCAAATGCTAACTCCTGAATATCTCATATTCCAATAGCTTTAAATTATCGCTATTTTCGGTCGAGAATATACTAACAACTTAGTTATTCTTGTAAGTGTAACCCTTCATTTTCGAATCTCAAAGACAAGAATCATTATGCTCCCAAAAGTGGAAAGTCAACATGAAAACTAATCAAGAAGGCCCTATCCACATTTAGAGTTCACGATGTTCCGAATCCTATAACACAACCCTCCAAAGGAAACATTGTTCCAGGGCAGACAAGCAGACACATTATAGAAATCTCACGGTGTGACCCAATGGAAGAGACTGTGGGATGTGTTGTCACATATCCCTCACACACTGACTATGAACTACTTTTCCTATTCACCTTGATATTGATCCATGCAAACACTCTCCGAAAGAAGTCCACTTTTATGCATAACCCAAAGCCCTGCATGGACCTTATAGTGTGAAACGCTAGAGCGTAAAAGTACACTACTTCTCTCTAGCTGAAGTGTTCTGTAATGGATTTAAGGGTATTTTACTACTTTAGGATTTTATTTAGGCTAACTTAAACAAATCCTAAGTCTAGGTGAAACATTCGAGCATAACCATTATATCAGATTTTAACCTACAATGTCTAGGATATAAACTGGTTTTATTATCTCACATCTCTCACACATGCGCATAAAACTAGGTTAACTAGGCTCAAGAACTGATTACGATCTACATATTGAAGGTGTAAACCGTTAACTTAAGAACCTTCAACCTTGGTCATCTTATCTGACTTATTGACAAGATCTAATAAGGTGAGCCTCTTGTAACCAGTTTTACAAGATATCGACCTAATTCTAAAAAAAAGAGTAGATAAGTTTAACCTAGGTGAGCATGCAAGTTATCTTTGTTATAGATTTTAAAGGTCTAATTCATTTTATAACACTTATAAAAGAACTAGGATAAACTATAACAAATAAACAACAACCAAGCATTATATAACCATTATATAAAGAAATTAATTAATATGGATTTTAATTTATTTACTGTTGAATTAAATTATATTTAATTAAGTTAAATAAATTGATAATTAATTTCATTAAATTCCATTTAATTAAAATTAATACAATTAATTAATCATATTAATTAATTTCCATATCAATTAATCAACATGAATACTATACATTATAACAATTATAACATACTTTCAATGCATGAACTTGTTAACCTATGACGGGATTTTAAATCTATATGACATACTTTATGCACATACAATTTAAAAGAATAATTAAAACATACATCACATGCATAATTAATTAAACGCTTTAAAATGTAAATTAAGCTAAGAACTAAATTATTACAACAATAATTTGGTGAATTAGAGCTCTCGAAAAACTCAAACTAGCTAGAAAACCACAAAAAATCCACTAAACCGGTCCAAAAAACCCTTAAACCGATCCAAGACCCAACTATTCGGCTTGAACCGACCTAAGAACAACAATCTAGACCAATAAGTGCTTGCTAGTCAAAAGGTCGGTCAGGCTGGGCCGTGGGTCGCGCGCGAAACTTTTTGTTCAAAGCATTTTCTTGCATGGCTAAACCAGCAACACTTTAACATTTCAACAAAACTCTCATCATCCCCTCCTTAGTTATCCAAATCCTCTTATTTATGAGCCCTTAAACTAACTTAGTCGTGCATAAACTCTTTTCAGTTCGTCAGCTCCTGCTTAAAACTTTACACGTGTAAATTTAATATTCAACCTAGCCATGCTTAAATTCTTAATCCTACACGTTAACCCTAGTCAAATAATATTTGACATTTTATTCGTCAGACCTTACTTACCGCCTAACCCAAACCGTAAATAACTTTAACCACTTAACATTTCTCGTGAATAGGCTTATCACGTGGTTATATTTTTACTATAAGAAACCTTCCATGCGAACTAACCAACTTTTACTTGCATAGAACTCTTATTGCAAAACTCCAAGGCTTCCTCGCAGACTTCTTCTCTGCAAAACATTTGGTTCTTCTCCTGAAGACCACCCAAAACGCCAAGTCTAACAATATCAAAACTTTCACTTCTTAACTTACGCGAAGACTTTTTCTCTTCTTATTGCACAACTTTTTTTGTGAACTACCCACTTAATTGTAAAAGCGTATACTTAACCATAAAAGATTTTATCGCTTAATTCTTTTCGCGGATTTATTCAAATGCCAACTTTTTAATACTTAGTCGAATTTTACTTCCTTAAATTAGAAATGGGTCTCACACTAAATCATAGGAAGAAAGGGATTGTGGATACTTGGTGGAAGTTCAAAATAACAAAAACGAAGAAAGTGATGAGGCAGAGAGTGAAACGAGCGGAAGAGGAGAAAAGGAAGGTCTTTCAGTGATTCAAGCATTGCTACGTCACTATAAGAATGTTTTCAAAGCATCGGTAAAGCTACCCTAAAATAGGAAATGGATCATCGAATATTAACCTTGGAAGGACAAAAGCCGATTAATGTCAGCTACAAGTATGGCCATGCATGGAAGGAAGAAAATGAAAAACTAGTGATGGGAATGTGGAAAGTTAAAATATCAAACCAAGCTGAAGCCATTATTCAAGTTTGGTTCTTTTAGTTAAAAAGAAGGATGGAAGCTGGAGGTTTTACGTTGACTATCACACATTGAACAAAGTAACTGTGGCCAATAAGTTTTTGATACTAGTGATTAAAGAGTTGTTTGACGAACTACTCGGGGCGATAATTTTTTCCAAGCTTCAACTTAAATCAGGGTATCATCAAATACAAATGAGACAAGAAAACATCGAAAAGATAGTCTTCTGCACTCACAAAGGACATTATGAATTTCTTGTAATGTCATTTGGGCTCACTAATGTGTCCTCCACTTTCCTATTCCTGATGAATAAAATATTTTGACAGTTTCTTTACCATTTTGTACTTGTTTTCTTCAATGGCATTTTAGTGTACAACTAAGATATAATAGAACATGAGAGACATTTGGGAGTGGTTTTCAACATTTTGAGGGATGATCATGAACTACATGGCAACTGTAAAAAATGTGTCAAACGACACCACAAGATTTATATTTGAGTCATTGGATATCAAGTAAATGAGTGGAGGCCAACAAAGAGAAAATTCGAGTTATGGTAAATTAGCTACAACCCAAAAGTGTAACGAAGCTAAGGAGTTTTTTTAGGCTCACGGGATACTACAGAAGGTTCATGAGAAACTATGAAGATAATGCAGCACCACTACCAAACTTGGTTACAGAAAAATGCTTTTGAATGTGGGGAGGAAACAACCATGGCATTTAACACATTAAAGAGGGCAATGATTTTAGTACTAGTATTAACTCTCCCTAACTTCACACTTCCCTTTGTGATCAAAATTAATGCATCCAGATTTAGTTTGGGGGCAGTTTTATCACAAAATTCAAGGCTCATAGCCTTCTTTAGTCAGAAACTCTCACCACGGGCTCAAACTAAGTCCACCTATGAAAGGAATTCATGACAGTGGTTTTATCAGAGAAAAAGTGGAGGCATTATCTACTGGAAAGAAAATTCACAATCATTTTATATTAAAAGTATTGGGCATGTGCCCTAGTTTAAGTTATTCATATTTTTATTGTACTCATATGTATATTGGTCTCTCATAATTAAATTCAACATTTTTTAATCTCACTAGGAGTTTTAGTCCAAGTGAGAGTTTGTTGGAATTTATGTCCTAAAACTCGTAGTTTGTATTCAAAATTCTGTTAAATAAAATCATCTTATTGATATTATAATCTGAAAGCCAATAAACTAATGTTCCGAGGCTATTATGTAGACTTGAATTTTATGTACAAACATAAAAGTGGATCAAGTTTGAGTCATAGCCTAAATGGTCTATAGTATATGGATAAGATTGGATGCCTTATTCGAGAGATACTATTGATGCGACCTACTTTGTAGTTAGTACAAATGATGTGATCCTTAAATCGTTCACGTAGAGACATAAAAGTAGCATCATCCTATGTAAAAAGTTTACATAAGACTAGAACCACGAAATAGTCACTTTTAAGTTATAACACCGTTAACTTTATAAAACTGACTATTTCGTTTATAGGTATCGATGTAACTTAATCTTAATCCTGAGCTAACTATGAACTTCTGTTCATATGAGATTATCCTTAGATCTACATAGGTGAGGGCAGCTCAATGACGCTAGCCCAATAAGCCTCCTATTTCAGGGGTAACACCAGGTGGATAGCTAAGGGTTCAGTTTAAAGGTTGGACCTTAAACCAATTGTTCAATAGTGGACCAGTGGGACTTAAGAACAAAAGATATAATCTTGAGGGTAAAATGGAACTTTGAGTCAGCCAAGATTATGAACAACCTGTGAAGGATTAACTTACTTATCATGGTTATATCACATGGACACAAATATATCTAT
>JBBPDI010000009.1:19136833-19158441 GCA_037974545.1 Cucumis variabilis | reverse complement strand
CAATTCACATTAAATTAATATTTGAACTCATTCAAATATTTTATCTCTCATAAACTAATTTTGAATCATATCCAAAACTAAATTTATATAATAAAGTTTGATTAAAATATACAATTTATATTATAATGTATCACCATACATTATACTAATTTCAAAGTAAATTTGAACATTTGAAATTATAAATAATATAAATAAATCGCATTACCCTTTATGAGTTAGGAAGGGGGACTTAATGGGCCTACAGATCAGAAGCTACAATGATATGAGATTAATTGGATAAACTCATTAACTTACTATAGATATATTTATGTGTCTACGGATATAGACTAATAACAGTAAGTTAGTCCTTCACAAGTGTTCATAACACCGACTGGGTCAAATTATCGTTTTACCCCTGGGTTACCCTAGGTTACCTCTAGTCCTTAAATACCAGTGCTCCTCTAATTAACAACCTGTTTATCGTTCAACCAATAAAAGAATCCCCTTTCGTGCCATATAGAACGTAGGACCTTTAGTTTAAGTCTCGAAGGTACCATTTAGGGAAACACTAATCTACTTACCCTAAAGTCGAGAATGAGTGAATTCTATCTCGTGTGATTATGTTTTCAGCTCCCAACTCAGTCTTGTCTCCAAAATAATAAGCATATTGAGTCGATAATTTGAGCACTCTCACCCATACAAATCAAAGGACAATCCCTTGTGAACAGGAGTTCATAATACACTCAGAATTAAGAATAAGTTACCTAGGACATCCTATTGAAATAGAAACCTAACTAGTTAACGGAGTTACATCTAGTTGTTACTATTTCGTGGTCTGGTCTTATGCAAATTCATTGCATAGGATAACCTACTCGCATGTTACCTACATAAACATGTTGGATCATTGCGTTTGTATCAAATGCAAAGTGAGTCGTATCCATAGTATTACCAGGATAAGGTACCCAGCCTTATCCCTATGCTATAGACTCTTTAAGTTGATCTCAAACATTGATCCCTATATGTCTCTACATACTGTTCAAGACTCATCAAACGACTTAGGATGTTAGTTTATTAGATTTGGGTTATTAAGACAAAACTAATAATATAATAAATACAATTTATAATAATAATAATGGTCAGTGGATTATATTTTCAATCTACGAGTTTTAGGACATAAATTTCAACAATTTTATCATTGGCCTTCAACTTATTTATTCTTTTGTCGTGAGACGCTTGTTTTATTCTTGGCCTCTAACACCGATAATTTATCTAAAATATCTTACTTTGGCGAGTTAGTGGCTATACCTTCGTCCACCTTTAATTATACAATGTTGCAGAAAGAGGAGCATGTTGTAGCCACCTATTTTTATCTTACATATTTTTTTATTCTTTAAAAAATAATGGTAGTAATAATGGCTAAGATTTAAATTTTTTTCAAAAGGTAAAATTTTTGTATACAAAATTTTATAATAATCATTTAAAAAAATCTTTTATAAAAAGTGGGAAATGAAACCTTAACAAGTATATCTATTATTTTAGGAAAAAAAAGAAAATGAATTTATTTTACACAAATTAATCGAATATCTAATTTGATTTTATTCCTATTGAATTTTTCTAACTTGTGGTACACTGGTCTATGAATAATGACCTTTGATCAATGGAAAAAAAAAAGTTCTTTGAAGAGAATCTCTATGGAAAATCGATTCTATGTAGAAAGGTGAGTTTTCATTTATTAGTTTTATTACTCTATTTTTTTTGCTTTTTTTGCTTTTTTTGTCTTCTAAGCAACATAATCCCATGACGAAGAAAAGCTTAGTTGGAGGTATATTTGTGAGAGATCTATCTCTAAGGATCCACACCTTATACAATAAGTGATTTTCTTTCGGATCTCAATCCTTATTGTTTTTTTCTTCTATTTTTTTAAAGGTAAAGAGAAAGAAGAAATATATAAGGAATATCTTATTATTTTCTCTTACTACTTGCTTTTTTATCATTATTTTTTTAAAAATAGACCTTTAGTTCTTCTCTCTAAAAAAAGATAAAGAGAATGAAAGAGACATAAGAAAAATGATTGTTTTTTTTTTATTTACCGTTGTTATCATTATCTTTTTAGTCTTAACACTTATTGTTGTTGTTCTTATTGTTCTTATTGTTGTTATTGTCATTATTATTAATGTTGTAATTAATGTTATTATTATTATTATTATTAATGTTGTTATTATTATTATTAATATTAATGTTATTGTTTTTTTAACTTATTATTATTACTGTTGTTATTATTATTATTATTAGAGAATTGTCAAAAATAACAAATTTGACAAAATATTTACAACATATAAAAAAAATTTCAAATTCTATCAATAATAGACATTGATAGCCATTGATATGTTTTTATCCGTGACATTGATAAACAGTGATAGAAGTCTATCAGTAGCTATCATTGATATAATCCAAAATTTTGTTATAGCTTGTAAGTATTTTAATTTACTTTGCTATTTTAAAAATGTTCTTACTACTCATTCCCCCCCCCCTCTCTCTCTCTTTTAACTTACTTATTTATTTTTGGTTAATTTTCATAAATACAACAAACTGGTAAAATATTTATGAGTCATGCAACAAAATGAAAAAGCCCATGAAACTAACTATATTTTAAAAATATTTCAGGTTTACACTTCCTTTTCATCGTCTTTCTTTTTTTCCTCTTCTGCGATTTTTTTCAATCTTTTTATCTTCTTCTTCTACAATCTTTTTAATATTTTTGTTTGCCCATCCTTTCCATTTTCTTTCTTCTTTTCCTTTCCATCGTATTTTTCTCTTCTTCTGCAATTTTTCTTTTATTTTTTCCAAACTGTATTTTTTTCAAACTCTTATTTGGTTCAAGATCATGTACCAAATATAAAAGATCTATTTTTTTTTTCCAAAAGATTATTTGGTTGTTTAAGATTGTGTGTCAAATATAAAAGATCATGAAAAAAATTGTTGGGATATTGGATTGTCAAATCTAAATGATCGTGCATAAAAAATAGCAACGATCGTTACAAAAGAATCTTTAAAAAAATCATTTAGATTTGGGTAGCCAAATTTAAACGATCTTTTAGATTTGATCAAGTCGCACCCTACCCTGGGTACCTATTTGCTCGGCTTGAGATGTGGCATGAAGTCAACCGACATGGCTCTCCTTCTAAATAACACCAATGGACCCTGACTACTGATCTTTTACCATGCTAAAATAACTTGAGTAATTGAAGACTTATGCAGTGAAAACTACGAGAAACAAACTTAAACAAACTTCTTACATTCATTAAAAAGTAGTTTAGGTTAGATGCCTTTGATTACATACTACACTTATAGACCAAACAGAAATTAAACGACCGTACTTAACCTTACATATAACCATGTAGATGATAAGGTTTAAACTAAAACTGACCCTTATTAACTAAACTATCCACAACTTTTACATAGCAGACTTAGAGACAATGATCAAGCTTGCGGATCACGACCTCTACCTGAAAAGTGGGAAGACGTTTTGAAAGGGTGAGCTAAAAAGCCCAGTGAGTGACAATTTTACATAACATGCTTTCAAAACTATTTAACTTTAAATTTTATCTTTTACGCAAATAAATCATAATACATAATATTATAACCTCTTTCTATTCTTTATTACTACACCACACAAGTCACAAGGATGGAATCATAGACACTCTGGTGGCCTTCATTATGTGATATGATACTTATGAGATGAAAACTAAGCATCAGTAGTACTCTATCTCGCTATAACTACAATGAGATGGAAACTAGGCATTTATACAGGTCCTCATCCTTTACGATGGAAAACTAGACATCTGTAGACCCTCATCTCATTAATCTGTCCCAATAATGGGAACTAGGTATCTAATGAATACCCTCATCAAAGGAACCTTTGTGCACAAGCTATATTCCTCAAAGGGTTGCTATATATATGAGATGGTATAGTCTAAAACATGCTTAAATACTTTGAAAACTCATCATAAACGTACTTGCTTAATCTTGTTAACAAATACATGAATAAATATATGCTTATCAAATATTTATCAAATCTCATGCTTTGGAAACACTTTCTAAATCAGTATACTCAAATACTCATACATCAAAGAACACTTAAAACATGTGATAATAAATAGCATTTAGAAATCAACTTTAAAATCATTGTGTCACTCACAAGCTATTGCTTGTAAGGTTTAAAATCATGTTTAATAAATACTTTTAGAAATCAATGTGTCACTCACAGATAGAAGCTTAGACCCCAGATCTATAAATTTGCCTGATCTCCTCTTGATTTAAACATAACGGAAAATAATTCTATTTAATTCTCTTTAATCTTAAAACATCAGGACTTCTCTTAAAATTCCCCAAAAACATAAAACAATAGCTCAAAAACACACTTTTGGCATGGCTGGTGTGTAGGGGAGAAGAACGAGGTTGTGGCCTGAGATTAAGGTGTCTATTTATAAAAGTCCTTGCATATGATTAAGGTGACACTTAATCGTTGTTTAGACTCACCTCTTAAGCTCTTATTTACACCTCATCATCTCTTTCACGTCCTCCTTGGCTGCAAAATGCCTTTTAATAAGATTAGGACACCTAGATTAACCTTAAATCCTTTGTTTAGAGCATGCTACATACTTGTCTTAATCGCATAGCTAACCTCCTTGGTCATAACTTTCCTTCTGTTGTCTTGCCACCCAACAACAAGTCCCAATCACATTTCTAACCTCTAAACAAGCCTTCTTGTCTAACAAAGCCAATTGGCCAACACATTTAGAGGTTATCTTAACCCTTTCGGCCATACCCAGCACATTAATCTTGCCACCCACCAAGACCAAACACCTAGGCCATGGAGTTTGTCACACCTCGCCCCAGGCAACTACTTGCTTGTCTCAAGACGTGACACCATATCAACCAAAGTTATTCACCTCCAAAAAATCTCAACTGACACATGACATGGAAACGTGAAACAATCAATATTGAAAGTCTTTTAACTTGAAATATTTTAAACATAGTGTGACCCATTTGAAATATTTTATAAAATATAACATGGATAATGTACAACTTGAAAATATAAGTATTAGAACAATCACATTATTAATTTGAAACAAAAGAATGCCCTTGCATAATGAAAACTAAGTTGGCATAGCAATAATATGTTCAGCATACAGAGATCCACAACCTGTACCTGGAAAGGAGGAAAATGTTTTTGAAAGGGTAAGTCGAAAGACTTAGTGAGCAACAATTTTATAAAACATTTTTTCATAAACATTTTAGTATAAAACCAAAGCTTAAATACATTTATCAGTAAAGAGTCATAACATGAAACTTGAAACAGTTGCATAGCTTTTTGAAAACAGTCTTCCATAGCCACATGTAGTATTTACCCCTTCGTCCGAAGATGGAATAGTCAATGGGTAGCTAACCCCCATCCTTTAAAGCATAATAATATACCCTTCCTGATGACCCATAGTTAAAAATAGTTTCGTCAACCATACCATCAATATGGAGTTAACCACATGTATACAATAGGTCTCACGGAATATTCGGGCATGGATAAAAACATTTGAAAACATGAAATATTTCCTTGAAAATTTGAAACATTTCCTTGAATCATAAAATCAGAACATAGATTAGGAATATCATTTTAGTAAACATTTATCAATAACATGGCTTGTATAAGAACTTGAGATCATGTTTAGCAAATCATTTTATGAGCTATTACTTGTAAAGTATAAAAATATGTTTAATAAATACTTTAGAAATCATGGTGTTATTCACAAGTTATTGCTTGTAGAGCCTGAAAATATGTTTAACAATAACATTTAGAAATCAAAATGTTACTCACAAGCTATTGCTTGTGGAGCTCGAAATCATGTTCAAAAAATACTTTAGAAATCATGTTGTTACTCACAAGCTATTGCTTGCAGAGCCTGAAAACATGCTTAACAATAATATTTAGAAATCAATGTGTTACTAACAAGTTATTGCTTGTGAAGCTGGAAATCATGTTCAATAAATACTTTAGAAATCATGATATTACTCACTGTCACTTGAATATATCCTTGGCCAGAAATTCCTCCTAATCCTCCTTGTCTTGAAAAATTCATATTTTATCCATAATTAATTCTATGAACATGAAAAATATACAAAACTTCATTAAAAATTCTCAAAAATATCAAGACAACCCAAAAAGCTTGAAAATAACCCATTGGAGTCCATTGACATGGTGTAGGGTATTGGTCGCGCGCGCATGGCCTTGAACCTGTCACGTGCTAATCTCGCAATGGGGTTACCATGCGCATGCTTGCCACCTACCCAGTGTCCCACACATGCATGGCACGTGCGTTGGTGCTCCCCGCACATGCTAACCCCTTAAGGCAAGTAAGGTCATGCGCACAGCCTGAGTGCATGCCTTGCCGCTCAATGTGGCATGGCCTTTCATGTGCATACAACCTGACCCAAAATAACCTCTAACTGAAAATGCACACCCATCTCGCCTAACCATCCAAGCCTCTCGGCCACTACCCAGAATATTGAATAACTTTTAAAATCATGACCTAACTTTGAAAAATCATAACTAAAAATTCATAACTCTTTTAACAAAACTTACCTCTACAAAGTTGCTCTAAAATGAGTTAACTTTCTTAATCAAAATTTCAGAACAAAATTCCAAAAGATGAGTCATGTAGTCCACTTAGAATGCACCTTGCTCAGATTCACACGAGAAATGACCTTCTCGCCTTCTCTTGATCAAAATATAAACTTTTTTTAATCCAAAACACACAGTAACCCTTTCTCATAAACTAGACTCAATTTCTGAAATTAAAAACCAAAATGAGTGATTTTGTATGAGCGAGTTGTGAGAAATGCATTGCTGAAGTTGGCCTACTTATAGAGTCCCTTGCATGCGATTAAGGTGTCACTTAATCGTTGATTGGACTCACCTCTTAAGCATGTACTGTTGGAATTGATGTCTTAAAACCCATAGTTTGTAATTATATTATATTTAATAAGTCGTTATTAATACTATAATCTTAAAGCCAATAAGTTAAGGACTCAAGACTATTATTGAGTAAACCTGAACTTCATGTAGAGACATAAATGTGAATCAAGTTCGAGTATATAGCTTAAATAGTCTATAGTATACGAATATGGTTGGGCACCTTATTCTGGAGACACTATGGATGCGGTTTGCTTTGTAATTAGTACAAATGGTGTGATCCTAAATCGTTCATGTAGAGACATGGAAGTGGAGGCATCCTATGTAAAGAGTTTACATAAAAATGGAACAATGAAATAGTCACTTTTAGGTTATAATATCCTTGACTTTAATAAAATCGACTCTTTCATTTATAGATATCCAATATAACTTAATCTTAATCATGAGCTAACTATGAACTTCTTTCTACAAGAAATTATCCTTAGATCTGCATAGGTGAGGGCAGCTCAATGGCGCTGGCCCAATAAGCCTCCCATTTCAGGGGTAAGACTAGGTGGATAGCTAGGGACTTAGGGTGCAAGACAAAATTCACTCCTACCCGTTTTAAAGATAGTAGATAGGTTGTTCCCTTAAGGACTAAATCCAGGTCTTGAATAAGGGGATGCACCCTCTCATTCGATTTAGAGGTTGAACCTTAAATCAATTGTTCAATAGTGGATCAGTAGGACCTAAAGAGCAAGATATAATCTCCAAGGTAAAATGATACTTTGACCCAACCGAGATTATGAACAACTTGTGAAGGATTAACTTACTTATCATGGTTATATCACATGGACACAAATATATCTATAGTGAGCGGAGTGTAACTATGGGACTTTAATGGAATGACTCGTTAGTTAACGAAGGTTGATTAGTTCGGTCTAAAGAGTTTAGCCAGTTAATCTTGGATCGTTAAAGCCCATGATCAATAGGTCCATTTGGTTTCCCTGCTAGCACACAAGGAATAAACTTGGAACAATATGATGGAATAATTCGAATTAGGAAAACAGAGAAAATTGACCAGTATATTTGATATAGTCATCGATTATAAGTTGAATATACAGCTTCATATTTAAATGTGATTTAAATATTAAAAATATGAATATGGATTCATATTGGAAGCATGGAATTGATGGAAAAGGTTAAAGTTGTAAAAGGTCAAATTGACTTTCGACTTTGAAAATTCAAACTTTGATCGATTTTATATTCAAATGTGATTTGAATTTTGGAAAAATGAATGAGGATTCATACTCAGGAGGTCAAAATTAATCAAGATGAATATAATGGTAAAAAGTCAAAATGTTGACTTTTGACTTTTTAAATGTCAAATTATCATATTACCTTTGAAAGCACATTGCTTGTAATTAACAAATGACTTTATGCGTGTGTGACACCTACTTAGTGATATGCCAAGTGTAGAGAATGGAAGCTCACTATATGAAATTTTTGCATGTAATTTGCTTATAAAAAGAGATAATTGCAAATGAAAAAGGAGTTAGTTTTTTTGGAGGTAAAATTCATTTTGTAATTTGGAATTGCAAAAATCAAACCAAAAACTCTTTTTATCTCCATTAGATCTCAAAGTTAAGTTCATCCTCCTAAATCCACCACTCTCTCTATTTTCTCCACTGTTCGAGTCCCACAACTTGGTTCTAAATTTGAAGAATAGTGGGTCAACACTAGTGGTAGTTCCGGCTTCGAGATCATGACAAGATTACGACAATAGAAAAACATCAAATGTGAGTTTTTTCTATTACCCCTAATTCTTTTGTCATTTTAGAGTTATAATGCATGTTAATCACTAAAGTGTTTAGTTGCAATTAGAGTAAAATCTTATCTTTATTCTGTTGTGCATGTCTACCGTTTCCATTATGTGGTATTAGAGCATGCTTAATTTTACTCAATTGCATATGGTGGGTTTGTCAAATTATTAGATAAATTGTGTGTTGAACTAAAATGGATATATTATGATTTTGGCAAATTAAATTAAGCTTGTTGTTTGTACTAATTATTTTAATTAGCCTGTTCTGTGGCTTAATTTATTATTGCAAAGGGTCTTCAATTTTATGGAGTCATTAGAGTTGAAATTAGGGTATAATTTCATCAACTGGGTGGGAGAAAAGTCCAAAATTGGAGAAAAGAGGAGGACATACCCAATTTTCAGGCTTAGACTCAAAAATCGACCCACAACCCAACCAACCCACCCTTACACGACTTGTCCCTCATGTGCGTCCAGAAGCTGCCACGTGGTGAGACATCGCGTGGCCACGGGTCTCACCCGCTCTAACCTGCATCCGCCCAGCCCACGTCGCACGTGCCCCACGGCCTGTCACTCGTCTACTCGATTTGATGACCCTATTTGCCTTCACTCGCCTGCTCACCGTCTTTGACCCAATTTTTTACTTGGTTCAAGTTGGCCCATGTGCAGCTTGTGCTCTTGGGCCGGTTTGGTGGATTTTTGGTGTGTTTGAGTTTTTTAGGAGCTTTATTGTACTTCACCAAATTATTAATGTAATAATTTAGTTCTTAGCTTAAATTAGGAGTCAAAACAAGTCCATTTTAAGGTATTTAATTAATTATGCATGTGATGTATGTTTTAATTATTCTTTTAAATTGTATGTGCATAAAGTATGCCATATAGATTTAAAAACCCCACCATATGTTAACATGTTCATGCATTGAGAGTATGTTATAATTGTTATAATGTATAGTGTGCATGTTCATTCATTAATATAGAAATTAATTAATGTGATTAATTAATTTTTAATTAATTAAATTAATTTTTATTAAATTTGATTTAATGAAATTAATTAATTAATGATTTATTTAATTTAATTAAATATGATTAATTAGAAGTTAAAATAAATTAAAATTCATATTAATTAATTTCTTATATATAATGGTTACATATTGTTTGTTGTTATTTGTTATAGTTTTTTCCTAGTTCTTTTATAAGTGTTATAAAATGAATTATACTTTTAAATTATATAACAAAGATAACTTTCATGCTCACCTAGGTTAAACATATCTACCTCTTTTGTAGAATTAGGTTGATATCTTATAAAAATGATTAAATGAGGCACACCTGATTAGATTTTGTCAACAAGTAGATAAGATGACTAAGGTTTGGAGGTTCTTAAGTTGACGGATTACGGAGCACCTCATACCTGGAGATCATAATCAGTTCTTGAGCCTATTTAACCTAGCTTTATGAGCATGTGTGAGAGATGTGAGGTAATAAAACTGACCTAGACATTGTAGGTTAAAATCCGATACAATGGTTATGCTCGGATGTTTCACCTAAACTTAGGATTTGTTTAATTTAGCCTAAATAAAATCCTAAATTAGTTAAATACCCTTAAAACCATTACAGAATACTTCAGCTAAAGAGAATTAGTGTACTTTTAAGCTCTAGCATCCTTAAGAGCTCACACCGTGAGGTCCATGTAGGGCTTTGGGTCGTGCATAGGAGCGGACTCCATTCAGAGAGTGTTTGATGGATCAATATCAAGGTGAATTGGAGAATTAGTTCATAGTAAGTGGGTAAGGGATATGTGACAACACATCCCACGTTGTGATACTCACGTTTATTTATTTAATGTTTTGTTAATTTTTATGTCTATAAAAATAAAGTCTAACTTTCCGAGTAATCTGCATGAGAAAGACTATTTCCTTAATCTTAATGCGTTGTATGACGTGGATAGTTAGTTGTCAGTAAGCAACATTTCAGGTTTGTAATAATCAACATATTTAATACAATTTCTCTTTTATCTGATCATGTCTTTAAGTTATGCTTATTGTATATAATCACAATCATTTTTAGTAGATCCCTCTCATTCAGCTCCCACTATAGGAAGAGTACAACGACATTCTAGAAACATATATGTCGAGCGATATGTACAGCAGAATGGGAGAATTCCCATTTCCATCCCCCCTAGAGGGGACAGATCTGTCTAAGCACACGCCCCTTATTTCGCACGATCGATGTACAAACACGAGACATGTTTCCTATTCAGGCCCTGAAATGGATAGATATACCACCAGAGTACATCGAGGTCATCAAGGACGGCCTAACGATAAATCTGTAAATTCATAAACATTTATGTATGTTTCTATTTCCCTATAAAATCTGTAAATTCATAAACATTTATGTATGTTTCTATTTCCCTATAAAATCTTTACTGACTTGAAATCTATTTCTTTTGTAGCAATTTTTTATGTTTGATCTAAACGATCCAGCACTGAATCGGTTTGTTGAGCATCAAATGCTCACTGTGTGGAAGGAATTCAGGGCAAGTAACCATCACCAGTTTAAGAAATTTATTGACCTTGAACAAGCATAAGCAAACCCACCTCCGAGATTGGTCAATCGGGTGGAAGATTGACACTTTCTATGTGACCACTACATCACTCGACACTTTTAGGAATTATTTATATACTTTTATGCTACAACATTTCATTTATTTGAAAGTATAACGTTTTAGTCATCATCATTTTTGGAATGTAGGAGTAATCAAATATGTGTAAGGCTGTTAGGACACGACAACCTTACAACCACAGGAGCGACACAAAGTCGTTTCTTCATAGACAAGTAGAGCTCACTGAACTACACGATCGTCCTATAGATTGTGTCGAGTTATTCAAAGAAACACATGCCAGTAGTAGTGGCGAGTTCATTTCACCAGCGGTAGAGGACGCTTTTGTAAGTTTTAGAAAACTTTATGTTTGGTTATACTTTTAATTCTATGTTTTTAAGTCTAATCATCTCTCAAACTTACAAGCTTCGTGCAGAATCAAATTTTGAAACATCGGTCTCATTCCGTCCTAGAGGGTTCTAAACCGCTAATTGAGGATGAGATATGCAAGATAGTTTTAGTAGACGATCGGACTACTCAAAAGGTCTTTGTTGGGGCACAAAACTCAATTCTAGAACTGCCGCTTCATCTTCTTCCTCCAGTATGTATGACTACCAGGCAAACATAGCAGAGGTTAGCGAACTCAGAGCGAGCCTTGAAAACACTAACCGAATACTCCAATTTACAATACCTGAAGGAGGAGGAGCTAGATCGACAAATGGAAGAGATGAAGAAGATGCTCGAGTAGATGAGTCGACCACAGAGAGGCTCGTGATCACTTGGGTACGTAATTTTCAGTATTTAATTTGTTTAACTTTCCATATGTGATATTCTAACAATACTTTTACTAGAGAAATAGATTTTAAGTTTTTGTTTTTAATGTAATGTTTTGAATTATGTAATTAATTTTTCGTATTGAACATATTTAATGTATCATTTCATTTTGTAATGAATAATATTTTCATTTTAATTTGTTTACTACAAATTTTATTACATCGTGTTTAGTAATGAATAAATAATAATAATAAAATTAAAAAACAAAACAAAATAAAAATAAAAAAAAAAACTTTTACGACGTTGACGTTGTGAAAGCCTTCCGCGAGATTGGCATCGCAGAAACCTTATGCGACGTTAGCATTGCAGAAGCCTTATGCAACGTACTGGACTGTATGCGGGGAAAGATTCCTCGACGTGGGAGTAAGCTGCATCGCAGAAAGTATTTTCAACAGGCTTTTGGCAATGTGGATGTCGACGTCATGTATGACATCACGGTAGCCTTTTGTGATATTTTTTAGGGTTTTTGGTGGCGTTACCCTGCGTTGAGGAAGACCCTATAATTATTGTAGTGACACTGTGAGATTCCTATAATGCGCTTGCTTGTCTACCCTGGAGCGACGTTTCCTTTGGAGGACTATGTTATAGGATTTGAAACATCGTGAACTCTAAATATGGATATGGTCTCCCTGATTAGTTTTCACGTTGACTTTCTACTTTCGGGAACGTAATGATTATAATCTCTGAGATTCGAAAATGGAGGGTTACACTTACAAAATTACTAAGTTGTTAATATATTTTTGACCGAAATAGTGATAACTAAATGCTATAGGAATATGAGAAATTCAGAAGTTAGCATCTGGTCAAGATTGTCTTGGTTCAAAGGAGGAATAATCGATTACCCTTCGGTGGGGGTTATTCTAAACCTTTGAAATACTGTTGCAAAACTGTATAATGATAAGTATATTATTACTGTTTGCTAAACTAGATTAGCTTCTTTAGTGATTATAGTTTCTAAATTAATATATTTATCTTTTCAGCATGAATAGCTCTATAGTTCAACTTTTAGCTTCCGAGAAAATTAATGGCGACAATTATACAACATGAAAATCTCAATTGAATACAATACTTGTAATTGATGATTTAAGATTTTTCTTAACTAAGGAACGTCCTCAAGCCCAACCTAATTGCTAACTAAAATATTTTGGAAGGCTATAATAATTGGGTTAAGGCTCGTGTCTACATTCTTGCCAACATGTCAGATGTTTTAGCAAAGAAACATGAATTCTTAGCCACTGCTAAAGAAGTTATGGATTCATTGAGGAAGATGTTTGGGCAATCGTCATACTCCTTAAGACACGAAGCAATTAAGCATATTTACACCAAGCGAATGAAGGAAGTGACCTCTATTAGAGAACATGTCCTAGACATGATGATGCACTTCAATATTGCTGAAGAAAATGGCAGTCCCATTGATGAGGCAAATCAGGTGAGCTTTATTTTACAATCTCTTCCAAAGAGTTTTGTACCATTTCAGATTAATGCATATCTAAATAAAATAGAGTTCATTCTGATCACTTTTCTAAATGAGTTCCAACGATTCCAAAACCTTACCATGGATAAAGGAAAGAAAGTGGAAGCAAATGTTGCTACCATAGAAAAAGAATTAGTGGGATGACAATCGTCCTCTAAGACTAGAGTTGGATCTTCACAAATGATGAAGAAGGAAAAGGGGAAGACTTATTTAGAAAAGTGGTCAAAGTACCTTGCTGAGAAGAAAGCTAAGAAGGAAGCACAAGGTAAATATGATTTACTAGGTGATGAAACGTGCTTAGTGGAATATGATACTTCAACTTGAATACTAGATTCAGAAGTCTCTAATCATATTTTCTTCTCATTTTAGAAAACTAGTTCTTGTAACTTACAGAAGATGAGATCATCCTTAAAGTTTGGAACTAAAGAGGTTGCCTCGGCTGAAACAATGGGAGATCTAAAGTTATTTTGATAGATCTAAAGTTATTAAAGATGTTTTGTATGCTTCTCAAATAGTTGATAAATTTTATATCTATCTCTTATTTTTTGGAACAAATGTATCAAATATATTTTGGATGAAGTGTTCATCTTTCTAGATAATATATTCAATTTTGTTCTACTTATGAACAACTAATATGAGTTAAGACTAACTAAAGCAAAATTTGTCTTTAATACTTAATTGTATAGTATAAAAGACAATTTCTTTCTTCTAACACCTATTTATGGCACTTAAGACTTGGTCACATAAATATCAATGGAATTGGAATATTAGTTAAGAGTGGACTTCTAAATAAATTAGAAGATAACTCTCTCAATGTGAATCTTGTCTTGAAGGAAAATGACGAAGAAATTTTTTACTAGAAAAGGTCTCAAAACAAAAGTATCCTTAAAACTCGTACATTCAAACCTATGTGGACCAATAATGTCAAAGCTCAGGGAGGATATGAATATTTCATCAATTTCATTGATGATTATTCAAAATTTGGTCAAGTTTACCTAATACATCACAAGTCTGATTCTCTTGAAAAGTTCAGAGAATATAAGACTAAGTTGAGAATCAATTAGGTAAAACTATAAAGACATTTTGATTAGATCGAGATGGAGAGTATGTGACATTAAGATTCCAAGACTATTTGATAGAGCACACGGAATTCAATCACAACTCTCTGCACCAAGTACACCTCAGCAGAACGGTGTATCAGAAAGAAGAAATCGAACCTTGTTGGATATGGTTCGCTTTATAAAAAGCTTTGCTTAATTACCAGATTCCTTTTGGGGATATGCTTTAGAGACAATGTCTATATTTTGAATAATGTTCCCTCTAAAAGTATTTCAGAAACACCTTATTAAGGGCGTAAAGGAAGTTTACGTCACTTTAGAATTGGAGATTCCTGACACATGTATGGGTGCAAAATCCTAAGAAATTGGAACATCGTTCAAAATCATGTCTATTCGTAGGTTATCCAAAGGAATCAAGAGGTGGTCTCTTTTACGATCCTCAATATAATAAAGTATTTGTATCGACAAATACCAAATTCTTGGAGGAAGACCACATCAAGAATCATCAACTATGCAGTAAATTAGTATTGAATAGAATTTTCAAAGATATTGCATATAAACAAGTTCGTCAACTAAAGTAGTTGATAAAACTATGGAATTTGGTTAGTGACATCCTTCTCAAGACTTGATAATACCTCAAAGTAGTGGAAGGGTTGTTCATTAACCTGGACATTATCGATTTTATTAAAAACCAAATCATCATACTTGATAATGGTTTAGAGGATCCATTGGCTTGTAAAAGAGAGCACTGAATGATGTAGATTATTTATCTGTCGTCAAGAAATGGCTAACTATGCAACCTCAAATAAGAGATTTGGAAATGGACAATGTATTCTAAGAAATCTAAATTATTTGGATCTACAAGAACAGAACACTAGCCATGTCTCAAGTATATTATAAAAACAAAATGTTGTCTATATATAAGATGCAGAATTCCAAAAAGGGTATGTTGTTGTATAGATATGGAATTAAATTGTCAAAGAAACAATGTCCTAAGACACCTCCAGAAGTTGAGGATATGATAAATATTCTCTCTTCTTCCTTTGATGGGAGTTTGTGATGGAAACAATAGACATGTGCAGCAGAATCAGGATCAAATTTTACTCTAATTACAACTAAACAAGTTTAGTGATTAACATGTATAAAAAACCTAAAATAACATAGATAGGTTTAAAAGAAAAACTTATCTTTGAAGTTTTTCTTCTCTTGTATTCTCTTCACGGATTTGAAGTCAACACAACCACTAGAGTTTACTTGTCATTCTCCAGATTTGGAATCGAGTTGTGGGACTCAAAAAATGGTGGAGAAATAGAGAGAGATGATATCCTTTAGAGGAACCTAACCTTTTGGTTAGTTTTTTGTTTTTGATTTTGTTTTTTATGTTGACAGTCTCAAATTAAAAGATTTCTTAGTTTTATTTTTGTAATTCTCAATTAAAAAATTAATTTTCAATTTCAAATCCAAGAGTCATTTCACCTTTGCATAAAATTTGTTTTAAGCAAACTACATGCAAGAGCTTCCCTATCTCACCACTTTGCATTCTAAGTAGGATAGGTGTCTTGCATGCAATAAGTCACTTGCATATCACATACAAGTGATAAGCTTGCCAAATCTCAACAAGTGTTATTATTTAATTTAGTCTAAGGACAATATGGTAATTCAACATTTAAATCAAATTCAAAGTTTGACTTTTTCAAGTCCAAAGCCAACATTTTGACTTTTAACCATTTTGTTTGTCTTGACTAATTTCAACCTCCCAAGCATGAATTTGTATTTATTTCTCCAAAATTCAAATCACATTTGAATATAAAGTCGATCAAAGTTTGATTTTTCAAAGTCAAAAGTCAACATTTTGACTTTTTACATCTTTGACCTTTTTTATCAATTTCGAGCTTCCAAATATGAATCCATATTCATATTTAAATTACATTTAAACATGGAGCTCTATCTTAAGTTATAACCGATGACTATATCAGATATATTTATTTGTTTTTCTCTCTTTACCTAATTCGAACAATTCGAATTATTCCATCATAATGTTCTAAGTTAATTCCTTGTGAGCTAGCGGGGGAACCTAACAGACCTATAGATCATGTGCTCCAATGATTCGAGTTTATCAACCTTCGTTAACTAACTGATCATTCCACTAAAGTCCCGTAGTTGCACTCCCATCACTATAGATATATATGTGTCCATGTGGTATAACAATGAAAAATAAGTTAATCCTTCATAGGTTGTTCATAATCTCGATTGGGTTAATATTCATATGTTTATGAATTTTTATCTCTCATGATTAAATTCAATGTTGTTTGATCTCACAAGGATTTTTAGTCCAAGTGGGAGTTTGTTGGAATTTATGTATTAAAATTCGTAGTTTGTAATTATATTTTATTCAATAAGTCGTTATTGATACTATAATCTTAAAGCCAATAAGCTAAGGACTCGAGGTTATTATTGAGTAAACTTGAACTTTATGTAGAGACATAAATGTGGATCAAGTTTAAGTATATAGCCTAAATAGTCTATAGTATACGAATACGGTTGGATACCTTATTCTAGAGACACTATGGATACGGTCCATTTTGTAGTTAGTACAAACGATGTGATCCTGAATCATTCATGTAGAGACATAGAAGTAGGGGCATCCTATGTAAAGAGTTTACATGAGACTGGAACCATGAAATTGTCGCTTTTAGGCTATAGCACTGTTGACCTTAATAAAACCAACTATTTCATCTATAGATATCTAATATAACTTAATCTTAATTCTAAGCTAACTATAAACTTCTGTTCATACTTAATTATCCTTAGAATTGCATAGATAAGGGCAGCTCAATGACGTTGGTCCAATAAGCCTCCCATTTCAGGGATAAGACAGGGCAGATAGCTAGGGACATAGGGTGCAAGATGGAATTTACTCCTACCCGTTTTAGGGATAGTAGATAAGTTGTTCTCTTATGGACTAAATCCAGGTCTTGAACAAGAGTTCCCACCCTCTCATTGATCCGAGATAAATTTAGTTTAGAGGGTGAACCTTAAACCAATTGTCAGTAGAACCTAAGAAGCAAGATATAATCTCAAGGGTAAAACGATATTTTGACCAAGACGAGATTATGAACAACTTATGAAGGATTAACTTACTTATCATGGTTATATCATATGGACACAAATATATCAATAGTAAGGGGAGTACAACTACGAGACTTTAGTAGAATGACCCGTTAGTTAATGAAGGTTGATTAACTCGGTCTAAAGAGTTTAGCAAGTCAATTTTGGATTGTTGGAGCCCATGATCTGTAGGTCCATTAGGTTTTTCCACTAGTTCACAAGGAATCACTTATAACATTAAGATGGAATAATTCAAATTATTTGAATTAGGTAAAGAGAAAGAAATTGACAAATATATTTGATATAGTCGTCGATTATAAGTTTAAGATAGAGTCTCATGTTTAAATGTGACTTAAATATTAAAAATATGAATATAAATTCATATTTGAAAGCTTGGAATTTATGGAAAAGATCAAAGCTGTAAAAAGTCAAAATGTTAACTTTTGACTTTGAAATTCAAACTTTGACCGACTTTATATTCAAATGTGATTTGAATTTTGGAAAAATGAATGTGTATTCATACTTGAAAGGTAAAAAATGAGTCAAGACGAAGATAATGGTAAAAAGTCAAAATGTTGACTTTTGACTTTTTAAATGTCAAATTACCATATTACCTTTGGAAGCACATTGCATGTAATTAACAAATGACTTCATGCATGTGAGACACCTACTTGGTGATATGCCAAGTATGGAGAATGAAAGTTTACTACATAAAATTTTTGCATGTAATTTGCTTATAAAAAAAGATTATTGCAAATGAAATATGAGTTATTTTTCTAGGGTAAAATTGATTTTGTAATTTGGAATTGCAAAAATGAAACCAAAATCTCTTTTTATCTCCATTAGATCTCAAAGCTAAGTTCTTCCTCCTAAATTTATCACTCTCTTTAATTTCTCCACTGTTCAAGTCACACAACTCAGTCCTAAGTTTGGAGAATAGTGGGTCAACACTAGTGGTAGTCCCGACTTCAAGATCGTGACAAGATTACAATAATAGAAAAGTATCAAAGGTGAGTTTTTCTATTAACCCTAATTTTGTGTCATTTTAGGATAGTAATGCATGTTAACACTAAAGTGTTTAATAACAATTAGAGTAAAATTCGATCTTTACTTCATTGCGCATGTTTATCGTTTTCATCATGTACTTACACCTTAACAACTCCTCCATGTCTTCCTTGATCGCAAAATGCATGATGACATGGTTAGGACACCTGGACTTACTTTTAACCGAAAGTCCTAATCATGCCACGTTGATTTCTTCAACACATGGCTAACCTCCGTGGTCTTGCCGCAAAGCCCTTGGTTGCTAGCTTCCTCGCAAGCCTTCCTCTCCTAGCTAACCTTTTAATCGCCAAGCCAAAATGCCAAGTAAGCCTTCCTCACGTGACATGCCCATGTCTTCCTCGCATGAAAACCTCTAAACACTTGGCCGCAATCCTTCCTCACCTAGCACCCTTCGTCGAGTGAACAAGCCCTCCTCGGCCATACTAACCTTCAATTCTCCTTGCCTAGCCCTTGCCTAAATGCCTAATTAAACTCCTTGGGAGGTCATCCCATGCTTTGACCTCCCACTCCATGTCAAACGCCTAGCCTTAGAGGTTCTCAAGCCCCTTCTTGTCGCCCATATAACCTACAAACATAAAAAAAAACCAAATCTTTGACACTTAGCAAAAAAATTTCAACCTTTCTCTTATCCTCAATTCTAGACCTAAGTTCCAAGTATTTTTACTTTCTTTTTCCAAAAATATCATTTTCTCTTGTCCTTGACTAATCTTAGCAAGTTTCAAAAGTTTAGAAAATTTGCAGGTTTCACAGAGTTAGCCAAAATGTTCTTCTTTTCTACTTAACTTTTGCTTATCTTTTAAACCATTATTTCTTAATTTTCCTACTTTCCACCTATCAAGACATGTCTACCAAGTCACTTATTAAGCTTACTTTTTTCATATTTACTTCACTTAAAACTAATTGTTTCAAGCTCTTGAGAAGATCCAAGTTCAATAGGGTTCGGGGTTTACAGATCATGTTCTAAATATAAATGATTGTGTACCAAATCTAAACAATAATGTACCAAAATTCTTGTAAAAAATATTTGAGATTTGACTACCCAAATTTAAACGATCGAATCTAAACGATCGTGTACCCAAAAAATTTTAAAAAAAAAATCGTTTAGATTTGGCTACAAAAATTTAAACGATCAAATCTAAATGATTGTATACCAAAAAATCTTGAAAAAAACCGTTTAGATCTAGCTACTCAAATTTAAACGATCGTATACGAAAGAATCTTGAAAAAAATCGTTTAGATTTGGCTACCCAAATCTAAATGATCAAATCTAAACGATAGGGTAGGAAAGAATAATCAAATCTAAATGATTGTTTTCCAAATATATTCCAGGCGTTCAATGCCAATTAATCATGGGGCATTTTTTGTATTTTTCATTGTGTGCCTATGAGCTTTTTTGTCTTTGAAATTGTTCTATAGCGTGTAAATATTTTGTTGCTTTGTTATATTTTTTAAAAGATTCTTTTATTTTTCTTTTCTTTCTTATTTCTTTCCTTATTTTAACTTTTTACTATTATTATTATGTTCTTCTTTTTTTTTCCTTTTCTTTTCATTTATTTCCATTACTATCGTGATCATTATTATTGTTACTGCTTACTTTAAAAATCCTATGATTATGTATTTGGTTCATTCTTTTATTTTATTTTCCTTTGTCTTTTAAATTAAAATTCTACCACATTTTGTTTTGATAAACAATACTTTTTATTATCTCGTCTAACTCCTACATTTATAAAGTTGTCTTATTTATGCTTAAATTTATGTATGCATGCTTTATTTGACAGTTTACCTTGTATTAATTTCTGACAATCTACTGTAGTATTATTTTGCGTTATAGTTAATTAATTTGATTATTATCTTTACACGATGATTCTCTTTTCACTTTATCCTTAAAAAACTATGACAATGGAATTTAGAAATATCTGGAAGTTCGTTATTTGTAAATTTTTTAGGTGAGAAAACTGGTTCTTTGGGAGTTTGAGGTCGATCCCCAATACTTTTTCATAAAAACGATCTTATGTGATTTGCATAATTTGTTGTGTGGCATATTTGACTTTGCTTGTTATATTGTGTATTATTTCGTATTTGATCTCTATTTAAAACTTCCCGAAGTCTTAAAAATATTTTAGCTTATTTCGTATTTTCATTTTTAAACCATTTAGAAATTTTTTTCTTTAAAATTATATTCTTTATGTTTTTTCAAAGTTCAAAATTAAATCTATATTTCAAGGTTTCCTAATCAACCTTTTTTTTAATTTTTGAGTGGATGTTTTCACATGTAATCAAATATCTTTTTAACTTGAGACACTTGCAAAAATAGCAAAATAAGTTATAATAATTAAGTCCATAGCACACACATTTTATTATTTGCAAAAATCGCACAAACGAAGCCTAACCCATACATCAAGAGGTAAATGTCACAAATGTCCTCGTTACTAATATACGTTTGATACACCTTATACATATCTGATACACCTAATACCCCTTGATACATCTGATACTTCTTGATATACCCGATATATTCGATTGATACACTTGATGCACCTGATACTCTTTAATACACTCGATACCTTTTGATACACACCCGAAACATCTTGATACTCATTATAATACTTCTCGTTACACTTGATTCTTCTTGATACACTTAATATCCTTAGATCTTGATAGTTTGATACACTTAAAAACTTCACTTATAAGTTTGATACACCGCTAATAAACTTGTTATGCTTCATTGG
>JBBPDI010000009.1:19080263-19093113 GCA_037974545.1 Cucumis variabilis | reverse complement strand
AAAGGTAGTGAAAATTTTGAAAATCCTCATATATACAGAAGTATTGTAGGAGCACTACAATATGTAACAATCACAAGACCTGAAATAGCTTATTCAGTGAATCGTGTCTGTCAATTTATGCACTGTCCAAAACTATCACACTGGCAAGCAGTGAAAAGAATCCTTCGATACCTCAAAGGAACATTGAAATATGGGCTGCTATTAAAAGAACCTACAACTTTACGCTTCAAACCTTTGCTAATGCTGACTAGGCATCAGATCCTGATGACAGACACTCGACATCTAGAATATGTGTGTACTTTTGTGAAAATTTAATCACTTAGGGATCTAAAAAGCAACACACCGTGTCTAGATCAAGTATTAAAGCAGAATTTCATTGCCTTACAAATGCAGCCACTGAACTTGTATGGTTAGCCTTTCTCTTCAAAGAACTGAGATCCTTCTACCAAAACCACCAATATTATGGTGTGAGAATCTTGGTGTTGTTCACCCAAGCACAAATCCAATACTTCACTCGAGAACAAAACATGTAGAGCTAGACATCTATTTTGTGAGAGATCTGGTTCTACAACGAAAGATTACAGTTCAACATCTTCCAGCATCAGCTTAGATTGCAGATATACTGACCAAGACACTATCTGCACATTTCTTCATTCCACTTCGAGCGAAACTAGGTGTTACACATGCTGCAGTTCACTAGAGAACAAAACATGTAGAGCTAGACTTCTATTTTCTGGGAGATCTGGTTCTACAACGAAAAATTACAGTTCAACATCTTCCAGCATCAGCTCAGGTTGTAGATATACTGACCAAGCCACTATCTGCATATTCCTTCAATCCACTTCGAGTGAAACTAGGTGTTACACATGCTGTAGACATTGGCTTGAGGGGGGATATTAAGTATGCTTACTATGAAAACCCAGAAAACTGTTATTAAATAGTTTAGTTTTAAAATTGTTATTGAAAAGTTTCATTTTCAGTTTAGTTGTTATACAGTTTTTTAGTTGTTATACAATTTTCTGTTTCTCTCATCTACTGTATGTTTTCCTTTATAAATAGAAATGCATTGTATCAAAACAACACAGTTCAGAAAAATAAATTCAAACCTTCTACTCTCTAGATTTTCTATTCCATCTACTACTCTTTCTTTAACATTTTCATTTTTCAATATGTTTATCAAAACAAAAAATAAATAATGAAATATTTTTGATAAACTATAGAATTTGTAGTATAAAAAAATAAAAATAAAAAAAAACGTACATACATTTATACAAAACTCGAGCAACATAAAAACATAGGAATGGAAAAAAAAGAGAAAAATATGTAAAAAGCATAAAACAATGTCAATAAAAAATGAAAAATAAATAGAATTTATATATGGGAAAGAAAAAATAAACAAAATATTTACAATTAAAAAAGTAACTATGTAATATCTTACATTTGTTGAAATTTATGTCATAAAACTCGTAGTTTGTAGTTTAAAATTATATTATATTCAATAAAGTGGTTATTGAGGACTTATTAGTGAAAATAGACCACTATAATCTTGAATCCAATAAACTAATGTCCCAAGGTCATCTAGTGTAGAATTAAACTTTAGGTAGAGACATAAATGTAGATTAAGTTCAAGTGTATAACCTAAACAGTCTATAGTATATAACAAGGTTGAGTGTCTTATTCTGTTAACACTATGGATGCAACCTGCTTTGTAGTTATTACAAAGGATGTGATCCTAAATCGTTCATGTAGAGACTTGGAAGTAGGGGTATCCTATGTAAAGAGTTTACATAAGACTAGAACCATGAAATAGTCACTTTTAAGTTATAATACCGTTGATTGTATAAAACTAACTATTTTGATTATTGATGATTTAGGTAACTAAATCTTAATCTTGTGTTATATAACTATGAGCTTCTATTCAAACAGAATTATCCTTAGATCTGCATATGCGAGAGCAACTCAACATCACTAGCCCAATAAATCTCCAATTTTAGGGGATAAAATCGGGTGCAGTAAAAGAAAATTGAGGTCTCCCGATGCACAAAGGCGTCAGGAGATATATGAAAAAGTGTCAGGAAATCCTTTTTTACATATAAATCTGCTTCAGGATTGGAGTAAAAAAAATGAATCGATAAAGGATCTCCCAATGCTATATATGTGTGTCGGGAGATCCTCTATTTTTTTTAAAAAAAATCTTCCATTATTAAATGAAATGTATTTTTTTTTTTGCAAAACCGAGAACAAGATCTAAGCAAGCAAATGGAAAAATTAGCAAAGCTAACAGAAAATTAGAATTAGGATTTAGGATTTTTATTTAGGATTTTAGAGCCAAAATCTAACTTAAATAAATAACTAGCTGGAAGAGATAGGGGCGGCAGTGGCACTAGAAGGGAGGACTGGGAACATAAAGAACAATAACAATAAACCAATAACAACAAAATGGACAATAAAAATAAAATTTACACAATCAACAACAAATCCACAACAAAATGAACATAGTTTACACATTATTGATATAAAAGAATTATATTTCGGTGGATTGGCAACAAAAAGTGAAAAAAGGGTAAAGAAAAAAAGGAAAAGCAAGATTGACTTACCGTCAGCATGTGGCAGCGTGGGAATGTGAAGATCGAACAACAGAGTTTGATGATAAAAACCAGATGGTGGACGAGGATAGGAATCTTCTTTCTCTTTCAAAAGTCCAAAATCTCTCTCTCTCTCTCTCTCTTTCTCATTTCTCAACTGCCTTTTAGATTTGTAAACTAGATATGAAAAATGGGTTTTAAAGGGAAACTCCCGATGCCATCAGTAATGGCATCGAAAGAAGTTAAATATAATAAAAAATTATAAACTTTTCCCAATGTCAATATGCATGGCATCGGGAGAAGTTAAATATAATAAAATAATGTAAACTTTTCCCGACGTCGTTATGTATGGTATTAGAAGAAGTTAAATATGATAAAAAAATATAAACTTTTTCTGACATCATACATAACGGCGTTAAAAAAAGTTAAATATAATAAAAAATTATAAACTTCTCTCGACACCATGCATAATGGTGACAGAAAAAGTTAAATATATTAAAAAAAAATATAAACTTCTCCTGAAGCCATTATGCAGAGAAGTTTATAATTTTTTATTAAATTACCTTATACTGATGTCATCTTATGTCGTGTCGGAATTGTCAACCTTTCCCAACGAAGTTTCTACGGCGTCGGAAGAAGCTTTTTTCTCGATGTTATTTATCTCGATGTCTGTGTTGTGTGTCAAATAATACATATTTTCTTGTAAAGGTGGATGAGTAGGAACATAAGGTGAGATAGAATGCACTCCTACCCACTTCAGGGTTAGTAGATAGGTTATTTCTTTAAGAACTGAATCCAAGTCTTGAATGAGGGGCCCCACCCTCTCTTTGGTCCGAGAGAGATTCAGTTTATAGGTTGAACCTAAAAACCAATTGTTCAATAGTGGATCAGTGGGACTTAAGGATTAAGATGTAGTCTTGAGGGTAAAACAGTATTTTGACCCAGCCTAGGTTACAAACAACCTGTGAAGGATTAACTTAGTGATCATGATTATATCATATGGGCACAAATATATCTATAGTGAGGGGAGTGCAATTATGAGACTTTAGTGGAATGACCCGTTAGTTAATGAATGTTGATTAGCTTGGTCTAAAATGGTTTAGCTAGTTAATCTTGGATCGTTGGAGCCCACATGATCTATGTGTCCATTATTAGGTTCCTCCGCTAGCTCATATGGAATTAACTTAGAACAATATGATGGAACAATTCGAATTGTTCAAATTAGGTAAAGAAAGAGAAACCGACAAGTATATGTTATATATTCCTTAGTTATCAGTTTAACAATATGAATATAGATTCATATTCAGAAGTTCGAAATTGATGGAAGTGATCAAAGTTGTAAAAAGTTCAAATGTTGACTTTTGACTTTGAAGAGTCAAACTTTGGCCGGCTTTATATTCAAATGTGATTTGAATTTCAGAAAAATTAATGTGAATTCATGGTTGGAAGGTCAAAATTAGTCAAGACGGACAAAATGGTAAAATGATAAAGTTTGACTTTAACTTTAATGGTCAAATGACCATATTGCCCTTAGACTAAATTTATTGGAAAAATTTAACATTTTGTTGGATAATCTCACTAATACTTAGTGGGATAAGACGTAATACAAAGCCCATTAAGATTGAGTGGAGAATGAGGTGTTGATCAAAGGTGAAGGTTTTTCATGCATTTTGCATTTAATTGTTTTGAAAATTCATTTTCAATTTTTTTTGATAATTTTTTATATTCAATTTTTCACAAAAAATTTTCAACTCTCTTGTAACCAAAAGTTGGTTCCCTCCTTCTCTCTTAATTCCTTTACCTAATCGGGTCCAACAACTCGGTTCTATGTCCAGAGAATTGCGAGTCAACACTAATGGTGGTCTTTGACTCGACTTTGCAAGGAGATTACGAGGAATTGGAAGCTTTGAAGGTTTTCTTTAACCCAAATTTCATTTAATTAGGGTAGTTTTAAGCATGTTAATTACTAAATTGTTTAGTTGCAATTAGAGTAGAATTTGATCCGTTTTTCTGCTGCATGTGTCACGTTTTCAATCAATATTAAATATATCAAATCTCATACAATTAAAAAAGATATATATGTATTGTCTCACATTTAATGCTCCAAACTAAAAGGAATAATAAATACCCAAAGTTAAATTTGAAATTAATCCAATAAGAAAACTATTTTAATTCCTTTTCCATATTTGTGTCATTACCAATTTCTTTCATTCTTTAAACTAATATTAATCATAGTTACAATTCCAAAATATTATTACATATCAGATTTGAGTAACATATATTTGATGCTAGATAATGTTATTAATTTTGCACAAGGACTTATTTGTACTTGACCATGTATGTTAAATGTTTTTCATTTGGTCTACTTGAACCGATAAGAAATAAAATAAAGGAGAATTTTAAAAACTAGTAAATTTTACAAAATATTTACGACCTATAACAAATCCTATCATTAATAGTTATTGATATATTATAGTGATAGAAGATAGAATCCAAAATTTTATTATAATTTGTAAATATTTTAATTTATTTTACTATTTTTAAAAATACTCTTAAAATAAAATGAACAAGCTTACCTTGGACAAATTGCAAAAAGGAATTATAATTATAAAACTGGAAAATTAGAAAAATATATATAAAAATAAAGGTATGAAATTGTAAAAAATGGCACTATCTCAACTAAACCATTTCCAAAATAAAATTAATTAGATAATGTTAAAACTTTAAAATGAGTCATTTGGAACGGAGGGTATTTCTGAAAAGGAATTAGGAAAAATGTGTTGTTTAAAAACAATTTAGGTAGATGGAGCTATTTTATTGTTCTTATTTGAATATTTTTTATTTGCTTTCTTTGCTCTATATAGTGCACATTGATTTAAGCAAAAATTAATAAAATTATTTTTTATTTTAGTTTTTATGTTTAATTTCAAATGCATATTATTTAAAATAAATTTTAAAAAGGAGCAAATTTTAAAAAATATTTACGAGCAAATTCTATCACCTAGAATTTCATAAAATTTCAAATGATAGTCATTGATATGCTATAGTAATAGAAGATTATCATTCATAGAATCCAAAATTTTGTTATGGCTTATAAATATTTTAATTTGTTTTGTTATTTTAAAAATGTTCCTATTATTTAAGCATTTTTAAGGTTAGTTTACATATATAAAAAAAAGGCAAAAATATTTATGGCTCGTATAAGAAACAAAAAGTTCATGAAGACACCGTTATTTTTCATAAATTCGAGATTTGATCTTATTGGTTTTGAATTTCCTGAGACGAGTATTGAATTCCTGCACGTTTTTTCTTCATATTATTACTTCACAGTCTTCATATTCTCACTTCTTGTTTGCAATTTCTTTATCTGCTATTCTAGAATTTCTTTCTCGTTCATCATCTCTCTTCTTTTTTTTCTTCTCTTCTTTTTTCACTACATGATCGTGTACCAAAATCTAAACTATCAGTCGTCTATTCCAGATAGATAAAGATAGATCCTATCACTATCTATCCTAGATAGATAAGTAATAGATCTAAATGATCGTTACCAATATCAAAACGATCGTTTACCAAGATCTCAACGATCGTTTACCAAGATCTAAATGATTGTTTACCAAGATCTCAACAATCGTGTACCAATATCTAAATGATCAGTCGTCTATCAAAGATAGACAGAGATAGATCATTATCACTGTCTATCCTAGATAGATAAGTGATTGATTCAAACGATCATTTAGCAAGATCTAAATAATCGTGTACGGATATCTAAATGATCTTTTAGACTACATTATACAATTGTTTAATTTAAATGTTTTTTTTGCGCTTGTATGCGGTCGATTAATTGTGGGGTATTTTTGTTATTTTATGTTGTGGACTTGTGAACTTTCTCCTTTTTTGAAATTGTTCTATATCGTGTAAATATTTTTATGTTTTGTTCTATTTTTGAAAAAGCCCCATTTATTTTTTAATTCTTTGTTTGTCTATCTGTTATTCCTCATCTTCTTCACTTTTTTTAAATTATATTTGCATTTTTATTGTCTAACTAAGTTTATTTCTTAAAATTTAAATTTGGAAGTAGGATAATATTTTATTAGTTATCTTTTTTTTTATCTTTTAGCTCTTGGAGTTTGAAGTTGATGTGAATTTAATTCGTAACATTATAAGAGTAACTTTGACTATTTTTTGTCACTGAATTTCAAATTTGATGTTGTCCACCAGATCTTGGCTCAATTGAAATTCGAGTGTATTAATAATCATGAGATTTGTAGTTCAAATTCCCATACTAATTAAAAATGTTTTGAAATAATGGCAATCATTTTTCTCATTTTTTAATTTTTTTTGATGTCTTTGTTATCTTCCAGATTTTGTTGAGCATTAATAGACTAACAAAAAAAAATTAATGCTCTACAATTTAATAACTGAGACGGTTTATAACTATTTCCTAAATCTCATGTATTAAAATGTCATTTTTGAAATCTCATGATCAAATAGATATCAATTTCGAACATCGAGCGCCTAAATAGTACATTATTTTGAAATAAAAGCATAATCAATACTTAGAAGTTAAAAAATAATCAAACAAACATAACAAAAGAACAAAGTATTTTCTTAATTAAAAAAAATGAAGGAATGTATAAAATATTGGTTAATTTACATAAATGTAACAAAAATCTAAATATTTATGGTTGATATAAAAAAGGGTAATTATAATGGATGGCCAATTTAGCAATAATAATTAAGGATATAGCAATATTTTTAAAAATATGCAAATATAGCAAAACTATCGCTGATAGACATGTATCACTGATAGACTCATATGGATCTATCAATGATAGACCAATATTTGCAACATGGTTTATCACTGATAGACTTATATCATTGATAGAATTTGTCAAATTTTGTTATATTTGCAAATTTTTTAAAATGTTGCTACATACCTAATTATTTTGATTCTAATTGCTAAATTTGCAACTATCCTTATAAAAAAATAAGAAAAGCCCATGAAGTCTGATTATTTTTTCATAAATTCCATATATGCACTTGTTGATTTTGAATATTTCGGGACGAGTTATGTACTTAGCTTCTTGATTTCTTGTTATTCCTCTTCTTTGTGATTTTTTCCTCTTGTTTGTGATTTATTTATCTACTCTTTCAGATTTTCTTTGTTCTGCATTTAGAGTATAGAATCCGATCATTTAAATCTTTTATTTCATCTTCATCATCTTTGGCTATGTACCATTGTAGTTTTAAACGATTGTACACCGAAATCTAACAATCATGTATATTGTGTTATATGATCGTTAGAGTTAAAGTTTTTCATGATCATTTACATCAGACAACATGATCGCTTACCATAACCAACATGATCACTTACTATAATCAACACAATCACTTACCATGGTCAACACAATCATTTACCATGGTCAACATGATCGTTTAAAGTATATTATTTCACTACACGGTCATTTATTTTGATATAAACAATCGTGTATACAGATTTGATGATCGTTTAGATTATATTATACAATCGTTTATGTCTTAAGATTTTTTAATCATGTGTTGACTAGGATATTTTTGGTATTTCTTATTATTCTATACATTGTACATATTTTACCGATGTGTTATATTTTTTAAAAAACCTCTGAAAGATTGTTGTGTTAAAAAAACCAAAATTAAAATGATTTGAAGAAAAATATTAGTTCTATATTTAAATTTAAAAGTTCAAAAAGAAAATAGTTAGAAAAAAATAAACTTGATAAAGAAAAGAAAAAAAAACAAAGATTTAAAAAAATGCTTAAATAATATTATGGCCATTTTCAAATATAGCAAACTTTCAGATTCTATCAATGATTGGACATCGATAGACTTCTATCAATGTCTATCGGTGTATTTAAGAGACATTAGTAGACTTCTATCAATGTTTATTATTGATAAAAATTCGATATTTTCCTATATTTTGTAAACATTTTCAGCAATCTTGCCATTTTCAACAATTTTCCTAAATATTATACACTAGAAATTAAACAAAAAAACTAGAATAAAAAATAAAAAAGAATAATTCTATTAATTTTTGCTTAAATCAATGTACATAAAGCAAATAAAAAATTAATTAAAAAACTAGAGTGCGTCTCAAATAAACACAAGAGACAAGCCCCATTTACTTAAATTTAAATATAACAAAATAAACTAAAATAGTTACATAATATAGCAAATAATTCCTCGCAAGCTAAAATATTTATATATACAAACTTCTTTGGCCCACATTTATAAATCATAAAAAAACTATTTCCTAAAAAATCATTCATTATAAATCATATAGCATATAAATGACATTTTGCATACTGCACTTTACAAATCATAATACCAAATATTTTCATATTAAATTTAATCTTTTGTATCCTCCTCAGCTCAAGCGTTTACCACACCCTTTTGTTGAGTTGCGGCCATATGGAATAGTCTCAATGCAATATTAATTATTTCCATTAATTTCATTACGTATAATCCATCTTTCAATGCCAGAACACATAACAAACAAAGGACATATTATACTAGAATACAAAACAAGTATAAGGTATCCCATTCCAGAACACAAAGCACGTATAAAACATCCTATTCCAGAGCACACAACAAAAATAGGGCATCCCACTGGAATGTTTCGTGGATTGAACACATAGATTTCAGGCGTTGAGCACAAGTTTTTCTCTCACTTGCCCAAGTGTAAGCGAGGTGAGAGATTTCCTGGGTAATCCGGGGTTGAATATAAGGAATTTCTATCATGTATAATGATAACGTCTACTTCTCATTTCATGTGGTATAAATGGCTATATAGTATAATGTGTATGTATATTAATCCTACTGTGTACACTAGAGATTTTGTACAAGGTGGTATGGAATGACATGATTATGAAAAGTGAACTAACTTATATTAGAGAAGTATGAAGGAAGGTCTCCGCGTTGTAGGTGGTTAAGCCATGCGGCAACCCTTGATGCGATATATACTACATAACCATCTTCTATTTAAGGCAAGCAATCTCTTGGTGCTTAAACACCACACTTGTTCTTTTTTCAGGACACAAATGAGAGAGGAAAAATGCTAGAAGTGGATTTGTCTCCAAACCCTTTTCTACGCATGTTCAATGTGTTCTTCGCTACTTATTCTCTTGAGTAGTTGGCAAACAACACCCAAATTTCTTATCTCAAAGAGAATCAAGCGATAGGATGTAGTTAAAACTAAACATGGTGAACCTTATAAGTGAAGATCCCATATCAAGCACTTATCATATACTTAGATTGCTTGTAACACATCAATAGGCACTTATCATATACTTAAGTTCTTTCACACATTCTTGATGCGATTTGCTATATTTCTTCTTTTCTTCATCATCCTACGATAAAAACACTAAAAAACATAGTTAATCAGATATTGAGACTTGTGTAAAGTTTTATTATCTCATCTATATAAAATTTATAGTGAAAGTTACGCGTTTTGGTACTTCATCTTGCGTTCTAACTCCATTGTTTTACCTAAAAGGCTATAATTTGTTTTTCTACAAGTTATCTGATAACTTGTAAAAATACAAGTTATTGTGGCCTTTCATATAGAATAATGAGGCCAACATATAGAAGAAATGTATCAAAATACATAATTTATATTGAAAATGTATAAATATTTAGAAATACACTTTGCATAAGCACCCATGCCTGTTTTACCCTGTTCTTAGTGTTTTAATGCAAGCTAAAGAACAAAAAGAAGAAGTTGAAAAATCACAAGTGAACTCTCAAGAAGACTAGGGAAAAAGACCAAATGATCATGAGAGAAGAGATTTACTAGAAGACAAAATTGGTAGTTGGAGTGATTTGATCTGTTTACAGAGGTTTCTTTATGCTCTAACACAACCAGAGATGAATAGTTTCACATCCAAAAGTTGTCTATAAAAAGCCTCCTACATCATTTGAGAGGACGGTCTGAAAAGGCCAAAACCTAGAGAGAGGTGGAAAGGAATAACCTTTCCACCATCTGTAAAGAAATTTTCTTCTTCTTCTCTACTTAGAGTGTAAAGTGAAAGCTTGTAGTCTAGGTAGAGAAGAATCCATCTTCCAACTCCTCTTAATTTGTAATCTTTTTCATTATCTTTCTTTTCATTTTTGTACTTCTTTGTAATATATGTTGTTAATATTGTACAATAGCCGAAGACCTATATTTTTTAATATATATTACATGTTTATACCTTTTCAATCCATCACATCTTTACTTTTCACGTGTTAATGTGTTATTCGTAGTTTAAGTTTGTGATAAGTTCTTGATAAGAATTTTAGCTTATCACTCTTATCACGTTAGTTGAGCTATTTTCAACATTTGGCTAGTGCATATCGTCAACTAACCAAGAGGGTAAATAGCAAGGACAAGGCTAACACACGCAAGGAAAAGTTTGGAGACAAACTCCATATTGGCAGACAACTTCTAACATTTGTACCCCAAAAGGAGGACAAGTGTGGGCATTAGGTGCCGAGAGGTTTTCGCCTTTAAACGCAAAACTCTATATGTTTTATAAGTAAAACCTTCTAGATGTATCTCGCTTAACTAGGTTGAGTCACTTGGATCCCAAAAGGTGACCATATCTGGCGTTTGAAGACTTCGAGAGGAGCTCGTCTTAATCATAAACTAGTTAAGAAAGCTATATCGCATCAAAACTTTCATGGCTTAATCTCTTAGTAATACTTACACGCTCTCTCACTCTCTTCTTTAATGCAAGTTAGTTATTCTTATCTCCATCTCACATCCATCTATTTCCCCTTACAGAATTCTCTAGTGTACATAAGTAGTTGTAAGTTTTAACTTATATTTTTCATACTGTATAGTTATTCTTTTATACCGCCTAATTGACAAGTAGACTCTAGAACTAAGCTTTGATATCAATTCTCTGCATTCGACCTTGGATCATCCAGGAAAATCTATTGTTTCACTTATACTTGGGCAAACAATAGGAAAACTTGTATACAACAAGGACTTAGCTATTATGTGATGAAGAGGTACATAGTGAGTATTTCGCATACGATGATTATGACCAATGATTTACCGCATAGAATTAAGTATGGACATATACAATCCTGACTCTGAATCTTTCATTATCACACCCCAAATTTAAAGCTGATGAAAACGAAAGGCATGCGCAGCGAAAAAAAGGAACGGATTTTAATCTAATTGCCCCTTGTTAACATGCAACCTTAAACTAAACAAATTAGGGTTTAGGAAAAAAAACCTTTGATGCCTTTCAAAACTTTGAAATCTACTCACGAACACAAACCGAGACAACCACTAGAATTTACCTACTATCTTCGGGACAGAGAACTGGGTTGTGGGACCCAATTTGGTGTTGGAAAATAAAGGAGATAAAAGGAAATTAAAAGGAATAAAATTTATTAAGATTTTAGGGTGTAATAATTAATAATTTCTAAAATTACTAGAAAATAGCAAAAGTTCTCAACTATTTGAAAACCCTCCTATTTATAACTTAATTACATGCAAAAATGCATGTAATATTCCACTAACAATTAGTGGAACTTAGTGGGCTAGGTGTTTACATCCTCATGTAGCTACATATTCCACTAAGTGTTAGTGGGATTATCCAACAAAATGTTGGATTTCTCCACTAACTTAGTTCAAGGGTAAAATGGTCATTTTACCTTTCAAGTCAAAAATCAATATTTTTACTTTTCACCATTTTGTCCTTCATGACTAATTTCGATCTCCCGAGCATGAATCCACATTCATTTTTCCAAAATTCAAATCACATTTGAATATAAGGCCAGTCAAAGTTTGACTTTTTAAAGTCAAAAGTCAACATTTTGACCTTTTTACAACTTTTGACCATTTCCATCAATTCCGAGCTTCCTAGTATGAATTTGTATTCATATTTATAGTATTTAAAGCTTATTTAAACACAAAGCTCTATTTCTAATCTCAAAATTGATGGCTATATCACATATGCTTGTTAGTTTCTCTCTCTTCTCCCAATTCGAATAATTCGACTTATTCCATCACACTGTTCTAAGTGTAATCCATATGAGCTAGCAGGGGAACCTAATGGAGCTATAAATCATGGGCTCCAACAATTCAAGATTAACTGGCTAAACTCTTTTAGATTGAGTTAATCAATATTCGTTAACTAATGGGTCATTCCACTAAAATTCCATAGTTGCACTCCCCTCACTATAGATATATTTGTGTCCATTTGATAAAACCATGATCAGTAAGTTAATCCTTC
>JBBPDI010000009.1:19056879-19073798 GCA_037974545.1 Cucumis variabilis | reverse complement strand
AGGAAGGAGAGAGAAGCTAATCGTGGAGCAAAAGAGAAAGTAAGAAGAAAGCTATTGGTTCGACCATCAAAGTAGAAGGGAGAATAAAGAGCAGTACGCAATAAATGTGGAGAATGGAGTCGATGCAGTTGGCTTTTATAGGGTTCACCGAGACGTGGAGCCGTAGGTAACCAGAGTAGTATGACCAGAGTAATGGTTGAAGTAACCATGGTTAGTTCCTATCTTCCAAGTGGGAAATTCGGACGGCCCATTAAACGAGAAGCTAAAAGGAAGGGTAGATGATGAGGATGAAATCCGATGGAATCTAGTACCATGCCGGTCGCTTCCATCCAGCGGCTATTAAATAAGACCGATAAATTCTTGGATATCTCTTCCCCATTACACTTTCCCCTGCATATCACCTTTCTCAATATATATTAATTTTATAATTTCATTTTACTTACTTCTTTTACTTTCTTTCTTTAATTTTACTTTACCTAAATTCTCCAATCTTAGTTTTTATATTTTTTAACTAATTGTATCAAAATTAATCTTTTTAAAAAAACCCATTGCTTAAATTGTAATAATAATTTCTTGACAAAATACAATACGATTTTTTTAAAAAAAAATCTACAACTATATGTTAATAGATAATCCATGTTTAAGATTTATCAAAAATATAAATGTTAAATTAAATAATCTCTAGTATATACATTTAAATTAAACAATATTTTTTTAGAAATCTAATGATCAAAATGGTATTTTAATTTTCATAATAAAAATATAATAAATTAAATTCATTGTTATTTATCATTATTAAGATTCACTATAAAAATTTGGAAAAATAGTAAATTTTACAAAATATTTATAACTTATAACAAATTTTATCACAAAGTATTAATATGATAGATATGATATAGTGATAGAAAACTATGATGGATAGAATCCCAGATTTTACTATAATTTGTAAATATTTTTTAATTTATTTTATTATTTTAAAAAGTGCTCCTACAAATTTTCCATCTTAATTATTTTTAATTAGTTAGTTTTAATTAACTAGTAAAAAATAACGTTAAAAACAAATATTTAATAAGATATTAAGGGCTATAATCATTGGATACAAACTCAAACTTCAAAATAATGAAATTGAAATATATAATGGGATGGAAATTGGATATAAACCTTTTGGCAAATTAAGAAAATTTTCTCCAAAAAAATAATAATTAAAATTTTAGATTCTATCAATAAAAGTTTATTATAACTATAGCATATCAATGACTATGAATGATAAACTTGTTATAGATGGTAAATATTTTGTAAAATTTGTTATTTTTTAAAATTCTTAAGAATTTAACGTTTTTAATTAACTTTTAATATTAGTATCATTGAAATTGGATAGTTAAATGATAACATGCTAATAAAAATTGCTTGAACAAATATTTTTTTTTCCTTCGGAAAGAAGGAAATTAAACAAAAAGAAAAACATTATTTTGGTTGTATAGCAAAAATTGTGTAAACTTGTTCTTGTATCGGTGTTTCAGAAATTTACTATCCTCCTTCGTTCAATTTGGTCTTTTACTCTTTTTTTTCTTAAAAGAAAACCAAACAAGGAAAAGATGACAAAGAATAAAGAGATGAATTAAGAAGAAGGAATAAATAGAAAGGAAAAATATTACAGTCACTGGTGGCGGTGAAAGGTGGCAGGCAGGGACATGTGGCCATGACCATGAGAGGGAGAAAGTTTGAAAAAAAGAATAATATGAGGAAAAAGAAACAAAACTGCAAAGAATAATATTTTAATAATTAAAATTAAAAATTAAACTTTTAATTAAAAAAGAAAAATCCCATAAATCACTTTAAATTAGGATGGGTTACAATTACATATCAACTCTCAATTTGAACACTCCCTGTTAGTTATTGCAATTAGATTTTTTTAAAAAATTCATATTTATGATTGGGTAATGAAATTAAAAAAAAAAAAAAAACTATCCCTCTCTCTCCCCCACATTTCCTTTCCATCTTGGCATCTTTTATCTTTGAATTTTTTTTAAAAGTAGCACATTTTTGGTTTTACATTTCAAAAATAGCACACTTTCAAAAAAACTAGTAAATTTGTTTTTCTCGATCAATTTTAACCGAACTCAACAACGAAATTTTCCATAAAATTTAAAAACCTATTTCAACGTGATTTCTCGGTCCATCTCACCTGAGATCGTCACCGAGATTATGGGTCTTTGTTTTTAAATTTCAAAATAGAGTGTATTTTTAAATGACCAAAATACCCATGAAATTAAAGTCCAAATGTTAGATATTCTCAAAACCCTAAACATGCCCTCAATTCGACCAAGACTAAACAAGTTTGCTCCCAAAATTGAAGACATTTCTTTGATTTTTGCTCCCCAAAATTTCAAGAAGTCATCCTCGAACTTAAATCTGTGAAGGTGAATAACTTTGAACGATATTCCATATATGTAGGGTTGGTTTTAGGTTATGTTTATAGTGTTTTTTGTGAAATTTGAGACGGATGGAAAAATATATAGTTGATTTTCTGTTGTAGTTGGACGTAGAACTGTATTTTAAGTTAATGTGTATGGCTTCCTTCGATGAATCTTGACAATTTCATCAACCTGGACCCATGCAGATGAAGAATCTCGATCGAGATTGATGAAATTGACTCGAGATTCATTGAAGGAGTTCTGAGATTTGTTGCGTTGTCACATGCATTTTGTAGGATAATCTCGGAGATGATTTTTGCCCTAGATTGGGCGAAGATACATTATAGAATGCATGTAAAACCATTATTCTGTGGCATCCCGATGCAATGTTGCTCGAGTTTAAATGACAATTTATGTTGTTCTCGCTCGAGATTGTCCTAAATTTTAGGACAGATTACTGATTGTGCTTTGTTACGCATGTTCTCTATTTTCCAAATGCCCAATCTCACCAATATCAACTCTAAAGACTTCTTCTAAGCCAACTTGACATGTTGTTCAAACTTAGCGAATATCGTGTCAAACATAAAATCTAAGTTAACACCTAGGTAGATACATATGTTTAGGAAAATCTTATGTAGTCATTTCCTAGATGTTAAGTTGGTGTTTAATGGATCTCTTTGTCACTACATTTTGTTGAGAGAGGCGGATGATAAATGGAAGGACATAATTAGTTTTAAATTACTCAGTCAAAAGGTCTTCTTTGGATGGGAAGATTTTAATAATACACGGGCTTGAGATTTAGGTCGAGACATCCCATTCAATTTAAACAGGAAAAAGTTTTGAGGATGAGACAATTGTACATGGACAATAGAACAAATAATATAAATGGGTCAGAGTTGGACAAAGAGTACCTGAACCTTAATTTTGAGAGCGACAAGGATGTTGTGAAGATGTCACTCTTTTACTTTATCAAATTGACCATGATGGGAAGGGAGAGGAGGCAACAAATGAATTGGACCATGTTGGCCTTATAAATGATTTGGAGGACTTCGTGAGCTACGACTAAATTGAGTTAATATGGGACAAGACCCTAGGTAGCTTGAAAGTGGCAGTAAGGAGAAAGATTGTCTTGCATAAGAATAAGCCCTCAAACAATAAGTTCCTGAAGTCCTGTAGCCTATATGGCTTTCCCTTCGCCTTTTAGGTAAGTAATTCAATTATATGCTTATTATGTTTTTTCTCTAGTCATTATATGCTTATGTTAACGATATCATTACATTTGTAAGTTTGGGTGTATAAGATAGTCTCGTCCATCAGTGGATGGGTTGCCAGTAGGGCTTCACACAATGTGATACCTAGGGGTGTAAGTCCAACCTAAATAATCCAACAACCAAGACCGTCCAATCCATATTATATGGGTTGTATTGGGTTAGTTTAAAATATTGGTTAGGTTGAAAATTTTAATTTTTTTGGGTTGAGTTGGAGGTTGAAAATTTTAGTTCAACCCAACACAACCCAAATTAATATATATATATATATATATATATTATTTATTTAATAAAAGTAAAGTTGTGAGTATTTTGTTAAAAGACTGTGTAGGAAGTTAAATGATTGTATGGAAAGTTAGCTGATCATGTAAGAAGTAAACGATCGTTTGAAGGTAGAAAGCTAAATTATTGCATAAGAGGGTAAACGATTATTTAGAAACGATCGTTGGATTGGAAATGGAAAAAAATAATACAACCCGACAATCCAATCCATCCAACCCATAATATGGATTGAGTTGGGTTGGGAAATTAATCGAGATTATTCAGGTTGCCAACCCAACCAATCAGAAAATATGGGTTGGGTTGAGAATGTCTCCCAACCTATTTACACCCTTAGTGATACCACACATCATGTGATGGAATTGCACTCACTCAACCTAGGTTGAAAGTGATTGAGTTCACAGGTCTTCTAATCGCAAATGGTATGTTATGCAATTCACTTTCTTCCTCCACATTGAATATAGTATTTTAGGGTTTAAGGTCTTAATTGACACCTAGTGATGTTCCAATTTCAAGCCTGCATGCATAAGATTGATCCTACGGATGACGAGCATACTTACCTAGATCAGAGTCTTGAAATATTAATAGCAGAAGGTTATGAGAAAGGCCTACATGTCACTGCTCTTCATCACGTCGAGCATGCCCCTACAAGCACTCATGTTGAGCACCCTCCTACTTCTTCTCATGTCAAGCATCCTCCTGTTAGACGTTAGGATGGGCTAGAAGTTGAAGTTGATGATGGACATGAGGATGGGCAAGGGAAGCATCATCATCTCTGTCACACCTCACCTCGGGCAACTGCTTGCTGGTCCCAAGACGTGGCATGATGTCAGTTGAAGCCGTTCGCCTCTTGAACAACCTTAACTGGCACATGACATGGAATCGTGAAATAATTAACAACGGAAGTCTTTCAACTTGAAATACTGAAAATCGTAGTTTGACCCACTTGAAATCTTTTATAAAATGTAACATGGATAAAGAACAATCACGAATAAATAAGTATTTGAACAATCAAATAACTATTTTGAAATAAAACAATATCCTTGTTTAATGAAAACTAAGTCGGTCTGGCAATAGGTATGTTCAGCATGCGAAGATCCATAATCTGTACCTAGAAAGTGGAGAAACATTTTGAAAGGGTAAGTCGAAAGACTTAGTGAGCAACGATTTTATAAAACAGGTTTTCGTAAACGTTTTAGTAAACTGGAGCTTGAATATATTTATAAGTAAATAATCATAACATGAAACTTGAAATATTTGCATAGCTTTTAAAAAATAGTCCTCCATAGCCACGAGCAGTATTTATCCCTTCGTTCGATGATGGAACAGTCGATGGCTCCTCCTTTAAGGCATCAATATACCCTTCTCGATGGCCCATAGTTACAACTAGGTTCGCCAACCGTACCATCATTATAGAGTTAACCACATGTATACAATAGGTCTCATGGAATATTTGGGCATGGATAAAAACATGAAAAAACATGAAGTGCTTCCTTGAAAGTTTTTTAAGAATTTTCTTGAATCATGAAATCATAATATAGCTTGGAAATATCATTTCAGTAATCATTTATCAATAGCATGACTTGTATAAGAACTTGAGATCATGTTTAATAAACCATTTTACTTGTGAAGCTTGAAATCATGTTCAATAAAGTCTTTGGAAATCCCGATGTTACTCACAAGCTATTGCTTGTAGAGCCTAAAATCATGTTTAACAATATCATTTAGAAATCGTGATGTTACTTACAATATTTGTATAGACTTGGTCTCGGGAATTTTTTCTAATCCTCCTTGTCTTGAAAAATTCATATTTTATCCTTAATTAATTCTTGAACATAAGAATATTCAAAATATTCTTAAAAATTCCCAAAAATATTAAAACAACCAACATAGCTCAAAAATATCCCATTGGAGCCCATCAACATGGTGCAGAGGCTGGCCACGCGCACATGGCCTAAGACCTGCTGTGTGCTAACCTCACTGAGGTGGGGTGCACGCCACGTTCTAACCTTGTAAGAGGTTCCTTGTGCGTACTTGTTGCCTACCCAGTGCCCCTCCAATTCCTGGCACGCGCGTTAGTGCTCTTCGCCTGCCATGCACCGCACTAACCTCATACGACAGTGTCATGCATGCAGCCTGAGCGTGCTACTTGCATGTGCCATGACCTTGTCATAAGCGTGCAAGCTAACCCAAAAAAACCTTTAATGAAAAAACGCCTAGCGCTTCTTATTCACACATGCATGACTCACGACCACTACCCAAACACTGTTTAACTTCTAGAATCATGACCCATCTTTGAAAAATCATAACTTAAAATCAATATCTTTTTTTATGAAACTTCCTTCTACAACATTTCTTTAAATTATCTTAACTTTCATACCTCAAATTTTCAAAGGAACATTCCAAGTATCGAGTCCTATAGCCCTCTAGAAGTACACTTTGCTCAGAATCTCCTAGAAAAGAACCTTCTCACCTTCTCTTGATCAAAACATAAACCTTCTTGATTAAAAAATAATCAATAGACCCCTCTCAAAAAGTAGACTCAATTTCTAAATTTTTAAGACTAATTTAAGTGATTTTGCACAAGTAAGTTATGAGAAATTGATTGCTAAAGCTGGCCTATTTATTGAGTTCCTTGCATGCGATTAAGGTGACACTTAATCATTGATTACTCACCTCTTAAGCTTGTGTAAACACCTCATCAACTCCTCCATGTCCTCCTTGGCCGCAAAAATGCATGATGATATGGGTTAGACACCTGGACTTACTTTTGATCGAATGTCCATATCATATGGCTAACCTCCATGGCTTGCTCGCATAGCCCTTGGCTGCCTAGCCTTGCTTCCACATCCAACCAACCTTATACTAATCTCTAAATTCCTTGCCAATGCCTTCCTCACGTGCCACCTTCCTTCCTCACCTAGCCATCCAATTATCAAGATAACCTATTTGGAGGTTATCTCGCCTAGCAAGCTTCACGCCTAGCTTTGTCTTTAGAGGTTCTTCTCGTCTACAACCTTCTTCTCGCCTAAGCCAACTTCAATGCCAAATACTTACCAAACTAACCTCTTTATACTTAACCAATTTTCAACCATCACGCCTTAACCCTTCCTTCTTGGCTGCCAACACCACTTTTCAACACTTAGTCAAAATTTTCCAACTTTTCTTTTTTTCTTGAACCTAAGTTTTGATTTTTGGTCTTTCCAAATATTTTTAACTTCTTTTTCCATAAATTTTATTTTCTCTTGTCCTTGACTAAGCTTAATAATTTTCAAAGGTTATAGAAATTTTAGGTTTCTCAATCTCCAAGAGGAGCAGCAGGGTTATCCTTGTAACCTTCTGTATAAGGGATATCAAGACCTCGATCCAGGTATGCAAGCTCCTAATCTGTCGGCTTAAATGCTTGTATACGAGCCTGACCTAGAACATCAACCAACAAGTATTAATTATTAAACCCTAATGCGAAGGTGGAAGAACAAAAGAAATCAGAATGTACCATTTAGGACCTGAAAACCTATGACTCAATCACCTTAAATCCAGGTGAGTAAGTGCAACTTCATCGTATGATGCGTGGTATTGCATCATGTGAAGCCCTATTGGCTACCCAGCCACTTATGTACGACATTATCTTGTACGTCCAGACCTAAAAATGCAGCAACAACGTTAAACAAAAGAACAATAAGCATGAAGTGTAAACTCCAAACCCTAAGGAACTTGGTTTTTCTAAAGAGTTTGAAAGGATAAAAGGAAGTTAAGATGGGAAAGGTAGGCTTGAGAAGTGTCATTGTAAGTGAATTATGGTAGGTAGAAAGAAGGAAAATTAAGAAATGATGGTTTAAAAGTTGAAGAAAAGTTAGGTTTAAAAGAGAAAAATTTTGGCTAACTCCATAGCCTAGGCGTTTGGTCTTGGTGGGCAGCCAAATGAGGAAATAACCTTTAAAGAGGTTATTTTACACAAGTTGTGGTAAGCTAGGCGGTAAGCATATGTGGCTGATAAACGATAAAATAACCTCTAAAGTATGTTTGGCATTTTGGTTGTAAGCTAGGCAAGAAGGAGGTCATTAGAGATTAGTTTGGGGTGTTTAAGCTTGGCGAGAAAGACCCATGACGTAACCATATGTTTTTGAGCTTATGGCCATACCAAGTAAGGTTAGCAAGGCGTTTGGCTTAGTGTTTGACACTTTTGCGTGTTGGTTAGCGAGATGATGAAGAAGTAGAGTCGGTTGAGTACATTCCAAGTGTCATGTGCATGCATAAGTTGGATTTCAGCTAGTAAGAGGTGTGAATAAAGACTCATGCAGGTATCAGTATAAACAAGTCACTTGAGATGAACATTTCTCCCAAACAACTTGTTAATTTGGGCAGTGTGGTGGATGGTCGAATGGTAAATTGTTGCTAGGCGAGATGGGCATAGAATTTGGCTTAAAGAGGTTAACATGGTGCGTTTGGGCTTGTGCTAGATGCACAACACGCATAAGATGCACGCGTAGCAAGACATGCGGCCAGGGTGAGGCGCACGGCAAAGCTCTTATGAGGTTAACGCGAGCAGCCCAACACATGCAGCCAAGGCTTGTCGCCTACCCCTGCACACCAGCCATGCTAAATAAGTGATTTTGGGTTATTTTTTATATTTTTTGGACTTTTTTAGTAAAGTTCTAATATTTATATGATAAAAGATAATTAAATGGAGTTATTTCTCGTTATTTCAGGTCAAGAGGAGATTGGAAAAGTTTATAGACCAAGGGTCTAAGCTACTATATGTGAGTGACACAAATGAGTTTAAAAGTTGATTTCTAAATATGATTTGTTATCAAATGTTTTAAGCATGCTTTGATGTATGACTATTTGAGTACACTGATTTAGAAAGTGTTTCCAAAGCACAAGATTTGAAATATTTGATAAGCATGTATTTCTTGATGAATTTACTCATGAGATTTACTTAGCAAGTATGTTTATGATAAGAAATTAAGTTAAAGAATTATTTTAGCATGTTTTAGACTATATCGTCCAATATATATATAGCAACCCTTCATGGAATATGGCATGTGCACAGAGGTTCCTTTGATAATGGTAGTTAGTAGATATCTCGTATTCTATCATTAGAACATAGATTAATGAGATGAAGGTTCTACAGATGCTTAGTTCCATCTTAAGAGATGAGGGCTTGTACGAACATCTAGTTTCCATCTCATTCTAGCTATAACGAGTGAGGGCACTACTGATACCTAGATTTTGTCTCGTAAATATCATATCACAGAATGAAAGTCCACCAGAGTGTCTATGATTCCATCCTTGTGATTCGTGTGATATAGTAATGAAAATAGAAAGAAGTGTTAAAGATATGTTTTATGATTTATTTGTGTAAAATCTAAGGATTTAAAGTTAAATCATTTTAAAAGCAATATGTTTTATGAAATCATCACCCACTGGACTTTTTAGCTCACACTTTCCAAATGTTTTTCCACTTTTCAGGTATAGGTCGTGATCCATAAGGTTGGTTGTTGTCTCCAAGTCTACCGTGCAAAGTTGTAGATAGTTTTATTGTTGTTGGTTAGTACTTATGTTTACTCATGTTATGTACATAGGTAGTTAAAATGTTAAGTGCAGTTGCAGTTTCCATTTGGTCTAAAAAGAATAGTCTGTGATCAACGACATTTAGCCTTGACTTCTTTTAAGGTTATGTAATAAAGTCTGTTAATGTATGTTACTCTTGTTATTTCACTGTGTAATATTAATTTTATTCAAGTTGTTAATCATTGTAAAAGGTTTAGAAGTCAAGGTCAACTGGTGTTATTCAGAAGGAGAATAATGTCGGTTGAATTACTAATCTGAAAGGCAAAGGAAAAGCCATATAGGTTATAGGCTATAGGACTACAAGACAACATTTTCCCTTAGTGCCCTAGAATCAACTTTAATTTTGGGTTTTCTCTAAATCATAAAAGCTTCGTTTCCAATCCCGCCACCAGCTCGACTACCTCTAGCCTCAGTCTTCGTACACCGAACCTCCATTTCCACTTTTGGTTCTACACCTTCCACTCCCAATAACCTGAAGCTAATGACCCAAAAGAAAGTCATTGCCTCCAAATGATTATTCTACTTCTCTCTCTAATCCTTCTTCCACCAAATTTCCTTCCAATTTTTCAATGAACCATCAATTTGACTTGACTTTGCAGAAATGAAGATTGAAGATAGATGGAGAGGAATGGAGAAGAAGAAGAGAGAGATGGGGAGGTGACGTAGTCTTTATTATTTAGTTTAAATTATTCCATCGTGATTATTAATTAAAAACTAAGGGTAACCAATAATAAAATAAAATAGCACCCAAACTAAAAGTTGTTGATTTACCAACCTTAGTAAGTTTTTGTTAACCAACCTTACCGATGGTTTATGCAATTTTCTCTAAAAAAAAAGTTGTGTGTAATTAATAGAAAACATGAAGGACGATCTTGGGCCATTTGATAACATTCGTTTTCTGTTTGGTTTTTCATTCTTTAAGAAACATACATCCTTGATAACCGTTTTCCGTTTCTTGTTTCCAAATTTTAAAGAATGTTTCTCAAAATTGGGCAAAAATTGGGAAATTGTGGTAGTTTCTCCCAGTTACGTTCCTATTTAATTGATTCTATTTCCCATATTTTCTAAAATCTTTAGTTGACTTATTGATGGGGAGACATGTTTCCAACATGGATGGTTTTGTATTTTTTTTTAATTTTTAGATTCATGAATTATTTGATTTTCTGTTATAAAATGAGGCACAGTCGAACAAATAAAATGAAAAATTATATATAATATTAAAAAAATAAAATATATATAAACAATAAAATCTCATCAAGTTCTATTATCTTCCATTTATTTGAAAAAGTTCACCAATATGTGTTCTTCAAAATTCCACAAATACCACTATTTATAAGCAATTTGAAAAACATGAGGTGTACATGGTCATTAAGGTTGACATCTTCAAGACATATGACATAAGAGTTGAATGAGAAGGAGAGTGACATATGGCTCTATGGACACGAAGCATTAGATAATGGATATAATGGACATTTATTATAATGATATTTATAATATTTTCAAATTTCAAATTTTATTTTAAATTCTCATTTCTATTTAGCTATATTTACTTTTGGAAAATTGTCAAGAATAACAAATTTGACAAAATATTTACAACATATAGCAAATTTTTGACATTCTATCAATAATAGATATTGATAGCAATTGATATGCTACTATCAGTAGCATTGATAGACAGTGACAGAAGTCTATTAGTGACTATCATTGATATAATCCAAAATTTTGCTATAGTTTGTAAATATTTTAATTTATTTTGTTATTTTTAAAAAGAGGTCCTTGCAAAAATATCAAAAAAATTATGATAATAGGGCACATGTCACTACATTTTCTAAATTGCAAAAGTAGCAAATTTAAAAGTCAATAACTCTATGATTACCGTCTAATATCAATAATTTTTCATATTCTCTATACGCAAAAAATAGGTGTCATGAGCTGCTTTTTTTTTTAAAATGTTTTTGTCATTCGATTCAATTTCCCTTTTAAAAATGCCTCTTTATTTTTTGCTTTTTCATATTTACATATGTTTAATTTAATTTTGAATTTTATATTGTTCAATATTTAAATTTATATATTATTTTTATCTTCCAAATTAATATTTAATATGTTTATTTAAATTGAATATTTCCTCGATTTTAAATTTCAAAATTTGCAACATATATATGTTTATATGTTATTTTAATTTTAAATTTATTATTTTAGTTCCTTCGAAATTAGTTAGAATTTTACAACATATAATTTTTTTAATAAGATGTTCCTTGAGTTCTTTAATATTTTACAACCACGACATTTATATAATAATGTAATTGAGTTTAATTTAAATTAATATTATTTAATTAAGACAAATGAATTAAATGAGAAATAACATTTCAAATAAAATTTTAACAACATATGACTATTAAAAATAATTGTATTATAGTTATTAGTTTTGCAACCGGACTTCAGTGAATTTGATAATTTTATTGTTTTTATAATTGTTTTATTTTATATTTTAATAAATTCGATATATTTTTTATTCTTTACATAATTAACTAAAAAAAAGTAAAAATGTTATGAAAAATAACAAAAAAAAACAAAAAAAACAAGAAATGATTATCAAACAAATTTATGTTTCTATTTCTTGACATAGTTCTGTTTCTCGTTCGGTTTCATGTTCTAAAAAAAGAAACAAAGAACGAGAAACATGGATCAGGAAACAAGAAACAAAAATGTTATCAAACGAGTCTCTCTTCTTTTTTTAAAACGAGAAACATGACTATGTTTGATAACTATTCTTGATGAAAACAGTAGACATGCGCAGTGGAATAAAGATCAGATTTTACTCTAATTGCAATTAAACATTTTAGTGATTAACATGCATTACAACCCTGAAATGAAACAAAATTAGGGTTAATAGAAAAACTCACCTTTGATACTTTTCTATTGTCGTAATCTCATCACACATTTGAAGTCGGGACTACCACTAGCATTGACCCACTATTCTTCAGACTTAGAACCGAGTTGTGGAACTTAGATGACAGAGAAAATAGAGAGAGAGATGGATTTAGGAGGATGAACTTGGCTTTGAGATCTTGTGGAGAGAAAAGGATTTTGGTTTGATTTTGCAATTCCAAATTCCAAAATCAATTTCACCCAAAAACATCTACTAAAAATTCATTTGCAATAATCCACTCCTTTTATAACCAGACTACATGCAAAAATTGCATGTAGTGAGCTTCCATTCTCCACACTTGGCATATCACCAAGTAGGTGTTTCACATGCATGAAGTCATTTGTTAATTATATGAAATGTGCTTCCAAAGGTAATATGGTAATTTGACATTTAAAAAGTCAAAAGTCAACATCGTAACTTTTTACCATTTTATCCGTCTTGACTAATTTCGACCTCTCGAATATGAATCTGGATTTATTTTTCTAAAATTCAAATCACAGTTGAATATAAAGTTGGTCAAAGTTTGATTTTTCAAAGTCAAAAGTCAACACTTTTTACAACTTTGACCTTTTCAATCAATTCTGAGCTTCCAAATATGAATTCATATTCATATTTTTAATATTTAAATCATATTTAAACATGAAGCTCTATCTTAAACTTATAACCGATAACTATATCAAATATATTTGTCAGTTTCTCTCTCTTTACTTAATTCGAACAATTTTAATTATTTCATCATAATATTCTAAGTTGATTCCTTGTGAGCTAGAGGGGGAACCTAATGGACCTATAGATAATGGGCTCCAACGGTCTGAGATTAATTGGCTAAACTCTTTTAGATCGAGTTAATCAACTTTTGTTAACTAACAGGTCATTCCACTAAAGTCCCGTAGTTGCACTTCGCTCACTATAGATATATATGTGTCCATGTGATATAACCATGATAAGTCAGTTAGTCCTGCATAAGTTGTTCGTAACATCGGCTAGGTCAAAGTACCGTTTACTCCCGAGACTACATCTTGTTCCTTAAGTCCAATTAATTCACTATTTAACAATTGGTTTAAGATCCAACCTTTAAACCTAATCTCTCTTGGGCCAATGAGAGTGTGGGGCCCCTTATTCAAGACTTGAATTCAATCCTTAAGGGAACAACATATCTACTATCCCTAAAATAGGTAAAAATGAATTCTATCTTGTACCCTATGTCCCTAGTTATCCATCCGGTTTTACCCCTAAAATGGAAGGCTTATTGAGCCAGCACAATTGAGCTGCCCTCACCTATGCAGATATAAGGATAATTCCATGTGAACAGAAGTTCATAGTTAGCTCAGAGTTAAGATTAAGTTACACTGGATATCTATAAACAAAATAGTAAATTTTATTAAAGTCAATGGCTTTATAACCTAAAAGTGACTATTTCATGGTTCCAATCTTATGCAAACTCTTTACATAGGATGCCCCCACCTCCATGTCTCTATATGAACGATTTATGGATCATATCGTTTGTACTAACTACAAAGCCAACCACATCTATAGTGTCCCCAGAATAATTATCAAACAAAGATCTATTTTTTTTCAAACTGTTGGTTGTTCAAGATCGTCTACTAAATATAAAGGATCTTGAAAACAACGCGATCGAATAAAAAAATATCCAAATCTAAACTATCGTATGCCAAATAATCTTATGAAAATATTTTAGATTTGGGTATCCAAATTTAAACGATCGTGTACCAAATATAAACGATCATGTGCCAAATCTAAACGATTGTGTACATTGAAAAAATTGTTGATATTTGGCTATCCAAGCTTAAATGATCAAATCTAAACAATCGTATACCAAATATAAACTATTTTGTATCAAATCTAAACGATCGTGTACCAAAGAATCTTTAAAAAAAAATCCTTTATATTTGGAGCCAAATCTAAACGATCGTGTAGGAAAGAATAACCAAATTTAAATGATTATTTTCTAAATATATTACACGTACTAGATGTCAATTAATCATGGGGATTTTTTTTTATATTTTCCATTGTAGGCCTGTGGGCTTTTTCCAATTTTGAAAATGTTCTATAAAGTGTAAATATTTTAGCGCTTTGTTATATTGTTTAAAAGACCCCTATAATTTATTTATGTAAAGATTAAAAAAACATAAAATTCATTAAAATATGAAAAAAATAATTATAGAACATTAACATTATCAAAACACATAAATTCCATTTCAAAAAAGTTAATAACTACAATTCAAATAGTTTTTATTAATCATATATCGTTAAAATTTTATTTGAAATATTATTCCTCATTCAATTCATTTCTCTTAAATGATGTTGATTTTGTTCTTGCAAATCGCTTAGAAGGAGTGGTTCGTTGAGTACCCTAAACGCCTAAACTAAATGCTGACTACTTTGTCTTGTATCTCACTGAATGTATAGGTATCTTGCCTGGTCAAGTCGCCAAATAATCTCGCCTATTAATTACTTTGTCATCTGATCAAACTGTCAAGTAGGGGTGTTCACGGTTCAGTTCGGTTCGTTTTTAAGCTAAAACTACACCGAACTGCAAAATACAAAAAAAACTCATGAAACCGAATCAAACCATCAAACCAAATCAAAATCGAACAGCATATGGAGTTCTGTTTCAATTCAGTTTAAATCCTGGAGAATCTCAAGACAATAAAGCATCATGTTCGATAAAACCAAGTTTTAGAAACAAAACATTTATGAACATTTCGGTTTGGTTTTAAAATCAGTTTAAAACATTAAACTAAATCGAACCACACAAGAAGCGATTTCAACATAACACAAACCGCACTGAACTGCATGCAATCGGTTTCAATTTGGATCAGTTTGGTTCGTTAAATCGATTCTATTTTCAAATGTTTTATGAACATCCATAACTCCAAGTATCAAAATGCCAAGTAGACAAAACGCCTGGTTGTATCGCCTGGTCAAAACACTGATGGAAACGATAGACATGCACAGCAAAATTAGGATCAAATTTTTACTCTAATTGGACTAAACAAATTTAGTGCTTAACATGCATAAAAAAATCGTAAAATAACATAGATAGGGTTAAAAGAAAAACTTATCTTTGAAGTTTTTCTTATCTTGTATTCTCTTCACGAATTTGAAGTCAGCACAACCACTAGAGTTTACCCGCTCTTCTCTAGACTTGGAACCAAATTGTGGGACTAAAAAACGGTGGAGAAATAGAGAGAGATGATATCCTTTGGAGGAACCTAACCTTTTTGGTTTTTTTCCTTTTATTTATTTATTTTTTTGATGTTGAGAGTTCTTGGTTTTATTTTGTAATTCTCAATTACAAAATTAATTTTCAATTTCAAATCCAAGAGTCATTTCACCTTTGCATAAAACTTATTTACAAGCAAACTACATGCAAGAGCTTCCCTATCTCACCACTTGGCATTCTAAGTGGGGTAGGTGTCTAAAATGCAAGTGACTTGCATGCAATAAGTCACTTGCATATCACATGCAAGTGATAAGCTTACCAAATCTCAACAAGTGTTATTATTTAAATTAATCTAAGGGCAATATATTAATTTAACATTGAAATCAAATTCAAAGTTTGACTTTTTGAAGTCCAAAGTCAACATTTTGACTTTTAACCATTTTTTTCGTCTTGACTAATTTCAACGTTCCAAGCATGAATCCGTATTCATTTCTCTAAAATTCAAATCACATTTGAATATAAAGTTGGTCAAAGTTTGATTTTTCAAAGTAAGAAATCAATTTTGAGCTTCCAAATATGAATCCATATTCATATATCACATTTAAACATGAAGCCCTATTTTAAGTTATAACCGATGACTATATAAGATATACTTGTCGATTTCTCTCTCTTTACCTAATTCGAACAATTCAAATTATTCCATCATAATGTTCTAAGTTGATTCCTTGTGAGCTAGTAGAGGAACTTAATGGACCTATAGATCATGAGCTCTAACGATTTGAGATTAACTGGCTAAACACTTTTAGACCGAGTTAATCAACCTTCGTTAACTAACTGGTCATTCCACTAAAGTCTCGTAGTTGCACTCCCCTCACTATAGATATATTTGTGTCCATGTGATATAACCATGATAAGTAAGTTAATCCTTCACATATTTTTCATAATCTCGGATGAGTCAAAGTATCGTTTTACCACTGAGATTATATCTCTTCTCCTTAAGTCCCACTGATCCACTATTAAACAATTGGTTTAAGGTTCAACCTTTATACCGAACCCCTCTCGGGCCAATGAGAGGGTGGGGCTCCTTGTTCAAGACCTAGATTCAGTCCTTAAGGGAACAACCTATCTACTAACCCTAGAGTGGGTAGGAGTGAGTTCCGTCTTGCACCCTATGTCTCTAGCAATCCATCTGGTGTTACCCCTGAAATGGAAGGCTTATTGGGCCAGCGCCATTGAGCTACCCTCACCTATGAAAATCTAAGGATAAT
>JBBPDI010000009.1:19033986-19056779 GCA_037974545.1 Cucumis variabilis | reverse complement strand
AATTAAATCTATAAGTTATTGTAGAGATTCAAATAAGATTTGAATGAAATATTAATTAAATATGATTTAATTAATTGATTAATTCGTAATTAATTAGTAGATTTAATAAAAAGAATCTCGTAATTCTCTCCTAGTCCTTTTCCTATTCCAAGAAGGAAAGATAGTTATATATATGTAGAAGAAAACAGTTTTCTTTAACGAATTCATTAAGAAAAAAGTCAAACAAAAAATAAAAGAAAAGAGTTTCTTTAAAAATCTCTATACCTTTTCCCACCCCAAATGATTCCCACAAACCAATCTCATCTTAGAGGATAGGAAGGTCTCCGACGGGTGGTGTTCCAATTCGGTAGTTTGCAGATTTAGAGATATCAACAAAAGTAAGTTCTCTGTATCTCTCAAATAAAAAGCATGCTTAGAATTTATTTAGAATTTTGATTCTAATTTTGCCAATATACCGGTATTTTAAGATTCCAAAATTAAATTGATTAATGGTTCTTTAATTCTTCTGCTGCCATAGGGCTTTTATTCCTTCAATTGGTATCAGAGTCATCTCAAATTTAATTAGGAATTAAAAAATTTGCATTGGTTTAGGTGAGATATTTTTTGCATTATGAATGTGGTTTGCAAAGTAGATGTTTTCGATTTTGGCACCATAGATTACAGTTTTTCATTAATTTGGTTATTGTAAAGGCCTGTTGTTTGGGGCATTTTAATTATGTAATTGAGTATGTAAGTCCATGTTGTTCGATGAGATTCGATGACAATGTTGCTGAAAGTAACGAAAGCCGAAACAGACCTATAAAAGTTTGCTCGATTTTGTTTACATCACAGTGTATTTAGTATAGTGGCTAATCTACCACCTTTGTTGCAAGAGGTCGTGGCTTTGGATCCAGCTTCGCGCAAGTTCCTCCGCCTTTTCCGTTTTCTTTTATTTTAATTGTTTTATTTAATTAAATTAATATAATATTATTATATTAATTTAATTATTTTTTAGGGGTGCCAAATTCGTTCTACTTTGCTATTTAATCTATTATTATATTTGATATTTGATTAAATTAGTTATGGGCATAATGTATGTCATATAATTTAAAATCTCACATTAGGATAATAATTATCATGCATCATTCTTAAATAAAAAAGTTATATTTTAGTTCCATGATTTTCTAAGCATGTTCATGCATTTTTATATATTATAAATGTTATAATATTTAGTATTAATGTATGATTTTGAATTTCATGAGTTATTTAAAGTATTTTGATATTTTAAATATATAAAATTGGATAAGGATGACGCATGACATTACTTAGTTAAATATAATATGTTATATTTAAATTAATGTCTTATGGATGCTTGGTTGATTTATATTTTTTTTAATATAAATGTTATATTAATGAAGATGAAAATCAAATTTGCATTGAGCATATTACATCCATAGATTAATATAATTGTTATATTAATATAATATTTTGCATGTTGTATGGTTTATTTTTTTAAATTAAAATTTATTTTAATTAATTAAACCATAGTAAGCATATTATAGGACTAATTAAGTATTTTTATAATTAGAAACCGTCAACGTATAATAAAGACTTACATGCAAACATAGGATCTTAGGATTAATTTGATTTAATTTTAAATTATTTAAAATTAAATAGACCTAAGATCACATTAATTTTAATAGGATTAGAATTATATATTTTTAGTTTAATGAAACTAAATAGGATAAGGTTATAAGGGAACTCCACCGGTGAAGTTCTGTCTAAGGCTGTGGGTATTTAAGTTGACGGTTTACGGAACATCTCTTACCTAGGAACTAAGCCAGAACCGGTGTTGAATTAATCTTATTCCTATTAGCATAAGATGTCACTAGGTAAATGAAATAGTTTAATACACCTAGAAACCTTAAGTGAATAGGTTTTAAGGTTATAAGGGAACTCTACCGGTAATGTTCCTGTCTAAGCCTGGGAGTACTTAAGTTGACGGTTTACGAAATACCTCCTACCTGAAACTGACCCAAAATCGGCGTTGAATTAACCTCATTCCTAATAAAGATGAGATGTCACTAGGTAAATTAAGTAGTTTAATACACCTATAAACTTTATAGTAAAGTTTTGTTATAAGAGTTACAATAAGAATAGACTTAGATAGATTCATTTAGCCGAAATTTAGCTGAGTACAACAAACACTAAAATAATAGAACATTTTAGTGGGAGAAAAATGGTATATATGATATATAAATTTTTAGCTCTCACGTCCCTAAGAGTTCACACGTGAGATTCATACTCGACTCTGTGTCACCCTGGGAGCGGCCTTCTTTCAGAGAGTGTTTGTATGGGTCATGAACAAGGTGAATGTGGGAAATGTTCATAGTAAGTGGAAGAAGGACACGTGTCAACGTATCCTATGGTCTCCTCCATTTGGTTGCACCGTGAGATTTCTATGATCTGCCTATGTGTCGTTTTAGCGCACACATCCCTTCAGAGGGCCTGATTGTAGGAGTCGGAATAATGCAAACTCCAGAAATGGATAGGGTTTCTTAGGTTAATGTTCAACAGTTGTGTTTTCTTTCGGTAGCCTGTTGAAGCGTACCTCTGGAATCTGAAAATGATAGGGTCACACTTGCAGGATGAATTAAGTTAATCAATGAATCATTGACCGAACAACAGTAGCTAAGAACTATAGGAATATGAGTTATTTTGGTATTAGTTATTAGCTAAGATTGCCTCAATTTAGGAGAGGAGTAGTTGATCACCCTTTGGTGGCTGTTGCTCTAAACTTCTGAAGCATCGTTGCAAAAAATAAATCATTTGTTTGATTAGGGTTCTTTGATTGCTTGTTTTTGTTGAATTCATTGGATTATTTTAATTGGTTAAGACAAAGATAACTAATACGATCAATTGATTGTTTGAGCATGTCTTCAATTTTTCAACTGCTTAAAAAGGAAAAATTAATGGGTAAAAATTATGCAACGTGGAAATCAAACCTGAATAAAGATTCTAGTTAATAATGATCTACGCTTCGTCTTAATGGAGGAATGTCCTCCTTTCCCTACTCGAAATGCATCTCAGAATGTCAAGGATGCATATAATCGTTGGAGAAAGGCCAATGACAAGGCCCGCGTCTATCTCTTCTCTAGTATGTCTGACATACTAAGCAAGAAACATAAGACCATGATCATTGCACGTCAGATCATGGACTCTCTCCAAAAGATGTTTGAGAAGAATAAAAAAAAAGGTAAATATGATTTACTTGTCTTAAAAACATGTTTAGTGGAAAATGACCAAAATACCTGGATACTTGTGGTAAATATGATCTAGTAGCCACTAGCCATGTTTACTCTTCTTTAAGGAAACTAGTTCCTTTAAGCAACTCGAGGAGGATAAGATGACTCTCAGGGTTGGAATGGGAGATATCATTTCAGCTCGTGTAGTGGGAGATGTTAAGTTGTCTTTGAGAAATAGATTCTTGTTTTTAGAAAACTTGAACATAGTTCCTAAGAGTATGAGAAACTTAATTTCTATTTCTTTGTTTATTGAACAGTTGTACTCGATAATTTTTCTTTAAATGAAGCGTTCATTTTAAAGAATAGTATACATATTTGTACTACTAAGCTTAAAAACTTGTATGTATTAAGACCTAATGAAGCGAAAGCGTTTTTAGATCATGAGATGTTTAAAACTGCTAATAATCAAAATAAAAGGCAAATAATTTCTCCAAATAACAATACCTTTCTTTAGATTTAAGATTAGGTGATATTAATCTCGATAAGATCGAGAGATTGGTAAAGAATGAACTTCTAAATGAGTTAGAAGATGATTCATCACCTCCATGTGAATTTTAATAAAAATAAAAAAATATATATATAAAAAAAGGGACTAGAAGTCCTTTTACTGGAAAAGGTTATAGAGCCAAAGAGCTCCTAGAACTTATACATTCAGACCTCTATGGTCCGATGAATGTAAAAGTTAGAGGAGGTTTTGAATACTTCATCTCTTTTATAGATGATTATTCAAGGTATCGTTATTTATACTTAATGGAACATAAGTCTAAAGCTCTTGAAAAGTTCAAGGAGTATAAGGCTAAAGTTGAAAATCTATTAAGTAAAAAGATTAAAATACTTCGATATGATCAAGGTAGAGAGTGCATGGCCTTGAAATTCTAGGACTATATGATAGAACATGAATCTAATCCCAACTCTCAGCACATGACACACCTCAACAAAATGGTGTATCAAAAGGAGAAATAGAACCTTGTTAGACATGGTTCAATGATGAGCTATGCTCAATTTCCTAACTCGTTTTGGGGTATGCAATAGAAACTGCAATTCATATCTATTTTGTTGATTACCGTAAAGAAACGAGAGGTGGTCTATTGTTTAATCCAAAAGAAAACAGAGTGTTTGTATCGATAAATGTTACTTTCTTTAAGGAATACCACATGAGAGATCATTAACCACAAAAAAAATTCGTATTAAGTTAAGTTACGGATGAATTAACAAAGGTTGCTAATGAAGTTGGTCCCTCATCAAAAGTTGATGAAACCAACACATCAAGTCAGTCTCATCCTTCTCAATCGTTGCGAATGCCTCAACGCAGTAGGAGGGTTGTATTACAACCTAACCTTTACTTAGATTTAATTGAAACTCAGGTTGTCATAGCAGATGATGACATTGAGGATCCATTGTCCTATAAACAGGCAATGAATGATGTAGACAAGAACCAATGGATCAAAGCCATGAACCTTCAAATGGAGTCTATGTACTTCAATTCAGTGTGGGAGCTTGTAGATCTACCTGATAGGGTAAAACCTGAAGGGTACAAATGGATTTATAAGAGAAAGAGAGATTCAGTTAGGAAAATACAGACCTTCAAAGCTAGACTTATAAAAAAATGGTACACCCAAAGGGAAGGAGTTGACTATGAGAAAACTTTTTCCCCTGTTGCTATGTTAAAGTCTGTAAAGATTCTCTTATCCATAGCCATTTTTTATGATGATGAAATATGGAAAATGGATGTCAAGAATGCTTTTCTGAATGGCAATCTTGAAGAGAGTATCTTTATGTCTCAGCCCGTGGGGTTCATAATTCAAGATCATGAGCAAAAAGTTTGCAAGCTGAATCGATCTATTTATGGGTTGAAACAAGCATCTAGATCTTGAAACATTAGATTTGATACGGCGATCAAGTCTTACGGTTTTGATCAAATCATAGATGAACCTTGTGTATATAAGAAAATCAACAAAGGAAAAGTAGCTTTCTTAGTACTTTATGTGGACTACATCCTTCTCATTAGGAATGATAGAGGATACCTAACTGACGTTAAAACTTGGCTAGCAACCCAATTGCAAATGAAAGATTTTGGAGAGGAACAATATGTTCTAGGGATCCAAATCATAAGGGATCGAAAGAATAAAACACTAGCACTATCTTAGCCAACCTATATCGATAAAATGTTGGTTCGATATTTGATGCAAAGCTCTAAAATGGGTTTACAACCTTTCAGGCATGGCGTTTACTTGTCTAAGGAACAATGTGCTAAGACACCTCAAGAAGTTGAGGATATGAGAAGTATTCCCTATGGCTCAGTTGTGGACAACTTAATGTATGTTATGCTTTACACTAGGCCAGACATTTGTTATGCAGTGGGAATAGTCAGTAGATATCAATCCAACCTAGGGTTAGACCACTGGACGATGGTTTAAATTATTCTCAAGTACCTTAGGAGAACAAGAGACTACATACTTGTGTATGAAGCTAAAGATTTGATCCTTACAGGATACATTGACCCTGATTTCCAAACCGATGAGGATTCTAGGAAATCCATGTAGGGATAAGTGTTCACCCTAAATCGAGAAGATGCGGTATGATGTAGCATCAAACAACGATGCATTACAGACTCTACTATAGTGGGGCATGTTGCTGATCCATTTACAAAAACTCTCATGGCTAAAGTGTTGAGGGTTTTCTAAAAAGTTTAGGTCTACGAGATATGTACATTAGTTAATCTAGGGCAAGTGGGAGATGTGTAATAGGTGTGAGGATGTCCTACTTTATTGTATTTGTATATATACGTTTTATGCAATATACTTATACAATTTGCCATTTCCAATGTCAGATGATTACTTTCTTATCTATATCCCAAAGAGACTAGAGTTTTAGTCCAAGTGGGAGTTTATTGGGATTTATGTCCTAAAACTCGTAGATTGTAAATATCATTAACCGTTATTAATAAAGTGCTATTATTGTGATAATTGTTATTGACTATAATATTAGTTTTGTCTTAATAACCCAAATCCAATAAACTAACATCCTAAGCTTTTTAATGATTCTTAAACAATATGTAGAGACATACAGGGATCAATGTTCGAGATCAGCTTAAAGAGTCTATAGTATAAGGATAAGTCTAGGTACCTTATTCTGGTAACACTATGGATACGGCTTACTTTGTATTTGATACAAACGCAATGATCGAACGCGTTCGTGTAGTTGGCATGCGAGTGAGGCTATCCTATGATGAGTTTGCATAAGAATGGACCACGAAATAAGATAGATGTAACTCTGTTAACTAGTTAGGTTTCTGTTTCATTATGATGACCTAGGTAACTTAGTCTTAATCTTGAGTGTGTTATGAACTCCTGTTTACGAGAAATTGTCCTTTGATTTATACGGGTAAGAGTGGCCAGATCGCCGACTCAATAAGTTTATCATTTAGGGGACAAGACCGAGTGAGAAATTGGAAACATAATTACACAAGATGAAATTCACTCATTTCCTACTTTAGAATAAGTAGATGGGTGTTCCCTTAAATGGTGTCTCTAGGTCTTGAACAAAGGGTCCTACCCTCTTTATGGCACGAGAGGAGTTTCTGTTTATTGGTAGGACCATAAACAGGTAGTTCATTGGAGGAGCACTGGTATTTAAGGATTAGAGGTAAGCCAGGGGTAAAATGATAATTGACCTAGCTGGTGTTACGAACACTCGTGAAGGACTAACTTATTGTTATTGGTCTATATCTGTAGACACAAAAATATATCTTTAGTGAGATCAGTTCAGCTATGAGTCTTTAGTGGAGTGAACACATAGCTAACAAATATTGATTAATGTGATTAACGAGTTTAGCCAATTAATCTCAGATCGTTGTAGCTTCAGATATGTAGGTCCATTAGGTCCCTTTCCTAGCTCGTAAATGGTAATGAGATTTATTTATATTGGTTGTAATTTGAAATGTTCAAAATTACTTTGGAAAATAGTTTGATGTATAGTGATATACATTATAATATAAAGTTTATGCAACTTTATTTTATAAATTTAGTTTTTGATATGATTCAAAATTAATTTATGAGAGATAAAATATTTGAATGAATTCAAATATTAATTTAATGTGAATTAGATTTATATTAAAATTATTTGTTTATGAGAGAAACTTATATTTGAATATGATTCAAATTTAATTTAAGTTAAATATAAGATATTTAACTTTGCTATTAATTAATTGGAGAATTAATTAATAGTTCGGTTTTATTTAATAAAATTTGATTTAATTAAATCTATAAGGTATTACAGAGATGTCTATTCAAATAAGATTTGGATGAAATATTAATTAAATATGATTTAATTAATTATATTAATATAAATATATAAGGTATTGGAAAGATATTCATTCAAATAATATTTGAATAAAATATTAATTAAATATGATTTAATTAATTATATTAATATAAATCTATACGATATTGGAGAGATATTCATTTAAATAAGATTTGAATGAAATATTAATTAAATATTATTTAATTAATTATTAATTAATTGATTAATTGTTAATTAATTAGTAGATTTGATAAAAGAATCTCATGATTCTCTTCTACTCCTATTCCTATTCCAAGAAGGAAAGAGAGTTATAAATATCTAGAAGAAAACAATTTTCTTGGACGAAATTTATTAAAAAAAAAAAAAAGCCAAGACTTTTTCTCTCTGCAAAAAGAAAAAGTTTCTCTCTAATATCTCAAAATATTTTGTCATCCCAATTGGTTCCTACAAACCAATCTCATCATAGAGGATAGGAAGGTCTCTAACGGGTGGTGTTCCAGTTTGGAGATTGATTTGTAGATTCAGAGACGTCATCAAAATTAAGTTCTCGTATCTTATAAATTAAAAGTATGCTTAGATTTATATTTATAATTTTTATTCTAAAATTTTTTCAATGTACTGGTATTTTAAGATCCCAAATTAATTTGGAGAATGGTCCTGTAAAATCTTCCGCTGCCATAGGGCTTTTATCCCTTCAACGTATGCATACAAAATGATTTTCAAAGTTTAATTATGAACACGAGTTCAAAGCTAAATATTTATAAACATTATTGATATGTATGAATAATTATAAGTAAGCAGGATTTATAAACTATTTCCAATCATAATTTATGAGAATGAGTTCTGAAGGAGATTTATAAGTAAGCATGTGTTTATTTCAAACACTAAATCTGAACGTTATGTTTCAAGAATAATTAGTGGTGATTGTTATTTCTATAGAAGATTGAGTTACTGTTTAAAGAAGTTTTATATATGAATAGAGTTTTTCTTTAAACCATGTTCATTCTGTACACTGAGTTATCTATGGAGAATGTGCACAGAGTGTCAAGTTATGGGGCTTTGCTGACAACTTAGCTAGCTATCACCAAATTCAGGTAGGATATACTATTGATTTTACTCTGTTATCTTAACCGAGTTCAGAGGCAGGATAGTATTGCTTAAACTCTAAAATCTTGACCGAGTTTAAGCATGATAAGATCATGACCAAGTTTATCAAGCACGATAGTAGTGAATAGTCAAGCTAGCGTGACCATGCTTATTTATGGTATAAAAGGAATAAAGAACTGTTTTAATCAGCAAAATATCTTTATTAGAGTTTCTCATTAAATATCGTATTTAATAGAGTCTTTCAAGTTAATAACTATTGATGGTACCTCCTAATTCATGATTTACTAAACTAAACGTTTTTGAAAAGTCACTTACTAAGCTTTTTAGCTCACTCTTTTCAAATGTTTTCGACCTTTCAGGTAGAGATCCTGATCCTCGAGCTTTACTTACAGTCGTCAATCTACTGTGCTAGTTTTGTGCACCTAGCGGTAAGTAATTCCAATTGGAATTGTTTGTGTAATTGTTGAGGATGTCATAGACAAGTTATTCCTATGTTTTGTTTTTCACAAAGTTGGTATGCAATTAGTAGTGTTTTGTCTTAACCTTTAAACAAGAATTTGTATTAGTGACGTGTTTAATCTATAAAATATTGTTATGAGTATTTTTTGGCCCACTGTTAGGTTCTAAATTGGTTAAGTTGCATATAGGTATTAGTTGTTCAAATTAGATTGATAGAGATTAAACATGCATGGCGGAAAAAAGATCAAGATTCTACTATAAATGCAAATGATTAACAAGGAACCCTAAACTGAAAATAAGTTTGAAATTATGATTTTTTAAGAAAACTTACATTCGAAGCTCTGATTTTTTCTTGAACCACCACAAGGGTTGACCTACTATCCTTTATGCTTAAAACTGGGTTGTGGGACCCATTGGATGAAGGAAACCATAAGAGAGAAAGAAAACCTTTCCAAAAGACCCAACATCCCAATTTATATGGAACTCACATGCAGAGTTGCATGTGCGTGCAAGCTCATAGGCCAACAACCCATAACTGACTAACCATTAGTAGGCTTAATGCCTTCATAGTGTGGTAACACCTAGTCCACTATAATTTGTGGGATTATCTATCAAAAAAGTTCAATTTTTCCACTAACTTTGGTCAAAGGGCAAAATTGTCATTTAGTCTATGTCAAACTTTCACTTTTCAAACCAAAAAGTAAACATTTTAACTTTTTATAATTTTGCCTATTTTGACTAATTTCGACCTCCCAATTATTAATATGCATTCATTTTCTCAAGATTCAAATCACATATGAATATATTGCCAGACAAAGTTTGGCTTTTCAAAGTAAAAAGTCAACATTTGACTTCTTACAATTTGACTATTTTCATCATTTTCGAGCTTTTAAGTATTGAATCCGCATACATATTTTTACTATTTAAATCTCATTTAAACATAAAGCTCCATCTCTAATCTTAAATTCGACGACTACATCAAATATACTAGTCAGTTTCTCTCTCCTTGCCTAATTCGAACAATTCGACTTAATCCATCATATTGTTCTAAGTTTATTCCACATGAGATAGCAGAGGAACCTAATGGACCTATACATTATGGACTCCAACGATTCAAGATTAACTGGATAAACTCTTTTAGACTAAGTTAATAAACATTCATTAACTAACGGGTCATTCTAGTAAAGTCCCGTAGTTGCACTCCCCGCATTATAGATATATTTGTGTCCATTTGATATAACCATGATTAGTAAGTTAATCCTGGCTAAGTTGGGATAAAATACCATTTTATCCTTGAGACTACGTCCTTCTCCTTAAGTCTCATGATCAACTATTGAATAATTGGTTTAAGGTCCAACCTACAAACTGAATCTCTCTCAGACAAATAAGAGGGTGAGGCCCCTTGTTCAAGAGTTGGATTCAATTATAAAGGAAACAACCTATCTACTAACCCTAAAGCGGGTAGGAGAGAATTTCATATTCTACCCTATGTCCCTAGCTATCCATCCGATCTTACCCCTAAAATGTGAGACTTATTAGGCCAACGCTAATGAGCTATCCTCATTTATGTAGATCTAAAGATAATCTCGTATGAATAAGAGTTTATGGTTGGCTCATCATTAAAATTAAGTTACTTAGGTTATCAATAATCAAGATAGTTAGTTTTAAACAATAAGCAGCGTTATAATGAAAAAGTGACTATTTCATAGTTCAGTCTTACGTAAACACTTTATATATGATGCCCCCACTTTCATGTCTCTACATGAACGATTTAGGATCACTTCGTTTCTACTAACTACAAAGCGGGCTGCATTCAAAGTTTTTCTGAATAAGGCATCCAACCTTTATTTATATACTATAGACTATTTAGGCTATATACGCGAACTTGATCCACGTTTATGTCTCTACATAAAGTTCAAGTTTACTAAAAAATAGCCTCATGATTTAGTTTGTTGAATTTAAGATTATAGTATTCAATTTCAAAATAACGAACTTTATTAAATAGAATATGATTACAAACTACGAGTTTTAGGAACTAAATTTCAACATAAATAAGGTCGACAGGTTTCATCGAGTTGTTAGAGGCATGATTTACCGACTTCACACCACTTTTTAGGCCGAGAGTAGATGTTCTAGAAGGGGTGTGATAATATTGCAATTTGATATGATGTAAAGGATGCCACTCGGTAAGATAAGCAGTTTTAGACTTTGATGTATTATACTCGTGCGATCTTTGTGTAACGTGTGCCATCTCCGATCATACTCCTAAACATATAAGAACCCCTTGAACCACCAGCACATAACAATATTGGCACTCTTGGCCCTCACCAAGATGCATAAATTTAAGGGTGTCCCCTCTATTTTCTATTTATTGTCTTTTGTTTTTATTATTCTTGTTTCCTAAACTTGTAACTTTAGTTCTTATTTAATTCTATAGAGTTATATATTTTTATCCTTTAACGCGTTTTAGTTTTACTTGTCGTTTGTTTTAACTTTTTGTGTTTTAAAGTTTTATTCCTCTTGTTTATTGCAAGGATAACTTCAATGGTATTAACCATGCAAGCAAGCTTTACCTCAAACCTCTTTTGTAATAATTTTCTAAGTTCATCTTGTCATTCACTTTGAGTAATGAGGACCTTGTTGCACTCCAAATTTTGGGAGTGTGCGAGATTTGAGCTAAAACGTTCAAAAAATCAAAAGAACCTTCCTTGGCATTTTATTAAAAAGAACTAACTTATTCTTTTGATAGAAATTTAATTAAAATAACAACTTTGATGTAGTTACTTCAACCAAAAAAAAGAAGGAAAACTTCAAAGAAACTAAGAATGAAATAAATAAGTGACAATAAGAGTTATAGTTGTGAAATGGAACCGATTCATAGAATGAATACCAATAATTTCTTGATCAATGCCTAATGTAGTTAAGTAATAAAAATATCGCCTAAAGGAACCAATACTTGTTTAAACAAAAGCCATTTATAAAAATGAAAATAAGATTTTTAGAAATGATCAACTGTATTTTTAGACTTAAGCATGTATTGTTTAGAAGCTATAAATACTTTCACAAGTAGAAAGTATGCGATATATAAGAGAATGGGACACTCAAAATGCGAGTTGAATTAAAAACGCATGATGGGAAGTTTAGCAAGATCAATAGGAGGAAAAAAGACTTAGAACCATGGAGTTATGCTTGAGAACAAGCATTATTCTAAATTTGGGAGTGTGATAACTTGTAGAAATATAGGTTATTATAGTCTTTTACGTAGAATAATGAAGCCTTAACACGAAAAAAAAAGAAGAAAACACGTAGCAAAATAGATAAAATAAGATGAATACGCTTTACAAGTCAAAAGAGTAAAATGCCTAATTATCAGGGTTTTTATGTCTTAATATAAAATTTGAGCTAAAAGAAAGAGGAATAATCAAGTGATAAACTTCAGACGATAAAGCATACATCAACCAAGCGGCAAGAAAGATGCTAGGTGATCTACATAGCTAGACGATAAGAATGGTTGGTGTGAATGTCAGAAAAAGAAAAAAAAGATGTTTGGAGCGTCGAACAACTTTATCAGAGAATTAATGATGCCCAGATGATGTTGAGTCCCACCTACCTTTGGCTATAAATACAAGGTTATCTCCTTAGAAAAAGCATTCGAAATTTTGGAGATCAAGCTCAATTACATCGCCTACCTTTCTTTACTATCTTAGGTGAGAGCTAAGAAGAATGTTTAGAGGAATCCATACCCCTGTCCTCAGTTGTAATAAGAAAATATGGAGCCAATTAACATAGGAAATTATGTTCAGAGGTTTGACTCATTCCTTACATCTTTTAATTACAATTTCATTTCACTTTGTATTTGTAATTTTAACCTTATTGTTAAAAGGCCTAAAATTTTATTTATAAATGAAATTTACTATTACTTTCACTCTCCCATCTCTTTATGTTTCCATAGTATTAGTTCCTTGTAAACATTATACAATGCAAGGCATAATTAGTTAGTAGAGAATCTAGCTATTGGAATTATTTATCTTGTCTAGTTAAGTGTTCTATTAAGTACAACACTTTATTTGAGAGAAAGAATTGAGTATTGGGCATTGTCACTTGAAAGAGTAACAACCTAGACCTTACAAAAAAGGAGGTGAAAGAATTTTAAACATACAATCTCGTCACTGAATTTCTCTTTAACATACGTATTAAAAAGGCAAGTGTTTGTGGCGATGAGGCACTAAGAGGCTTGTCACCTTAGTACAGGGTGAGTTGTATATAATGCAAGCAAGTATGGTGAAACCATTGAGAGGAGAGTCGTCCTAAATTTGAAGTTAACAAATGATTTGTATCTCCATCACTAATTAACCTTATAACATTGCCTAAATAAAACTGATTTCATATCACACATAACCACTACATTCACTTCCATCTTGCTTCTTCAGGCATGTAGTATAGTCATATTTAGAATATATGATAATGTGAATTTTTACTGGATAGACACCGCCTAAAGTTAAATCATGTATTATAACCTTAGGTAGCAAAGATTCCCTGTGTTTGACCTAGCTTATTCATGAAACCTCTATTTTTGCTTACACTTGAACAAGAGAGATGAAAATTTGTACGCAGTGGACATATCATTAGGCATAAGCAAGCATAAGTAGGTGTCAGCCCCTATTATTGCGTATGCCAGCCCCTATTATTGCATGACCCTAGCTTAGTCCCCTAGTCTAGCCGCATACGTAGAAACCATAATTCCATATCCATGATGGCTCATAATGTAATGAACACATTTAAACAATCAAGTTTTTGGCATTGTTGTCGAGGAGTCTTTTGTTTTACCTTTGGACTTAATGTGTGTGCTAATTTCATGCAAAAAGCTTAGTTTCAGTTGTATCATGTGTTTACCTAAAGAACATACAACAAGTTTATGAGTGAGGGAGACAATCCTAAATCTGAATTTGACATCGAGATTAAGCAAACCTTTCGAATGAAAAAAGAAAAATAAAAGCAAAGAAGACAAAGCAGACAAAGAAGGGCTAACAATTAAGGAGTCCCTCTAAATCCCAACCCTAACACTGTCCTTGGAAATGAGCATCCCATTATGATAGCCCCAAGTTAAATAGACAAATCAAAGAATACACGTCCCCCAATATGTACGACTTTAACCCAGGTATCACCCATGCTGTATTTGGTGATATGATCAAGTTTGAGATGAAGCTGGTGAATAAAATCCATTTGGAACAGAGGTTCTAGAGATACTATTTAAGGGAACACTAATCTGCTTACCTTAAAATTGACAAAGAGTGAATTCCATATTGTGTGATTATGTTTCGAACTTCATACTCAATCTTGTCTCAAAATGGTAGGCTTATTGAGTGGGCAATCTAGCCACTCTCATACTTACAAATTAAAGAAAAATCCCTTTGAAACAAAAATTCATAATACACTTACGATTCTGACTAAAGTTACCTAAGTCATCTTATTGAAATAGAAATCAAACTAGTCAAAGGAGTTACATCTGATGGTTACTATATCATGATCCTGTCTTTTGTAAACTCATTGCATAGGACACCCCACTCACGTATCACCTACACGAATGCGTTGGATTATAATGTTTGTATAATATACTAAGTGGACCGTATCCATAGTATTACTAGGATAAGGTACCCAACCTTATCCCTATACTACAGACCTTTTAAGTTGTATCTTGAACATTGATCCTTGTATGTCTCTATACATAGTTCAAGACTCATCAAGGAGTATAGGATGTTAGTTATTGGATTTAGGTTATTAAGACGCAAATAAATTAATCAATAACACTTTAATGAAATTACAATAATAAACCTCTATTAATAATGGTCAATAAATTACATTTATTATCTACAAGTTTTAGGACATAAAACCCAATGTGACTATTGTTGACTTAAGTACTGAATGTGTGAGTTTGCCCACACCAGTTAACTGAGAGTGCTAATTTTGTTTCATCCTTCAGATCTAGGTACATTAAGTATGCATTCGTCCTCAAAGTTGAACGAGTCTAGGATGATGAGATTTTAGGGTGAAATGCTTAAAAAGGGCTCATTATAGATGGGTAAAGAAATGGTTTTGAAACTTTGTTTCTATATGTTATAAAATGTTTTCTAAAATATTTTCTAAAACTTGTCACTGACAAAGCATTAAGATTATGTTTTCAAATGTCCCTCTCCCCTACTATGAAAGAGTTCTAGGCATCCCATGGAGCTGCATTTGCCCTTACCACATAGTGTTATATCTTCATTGCATTGCATTTGCTTGTGTGTAAATTTTGTTCGTTGTAATAACTTAACTTGTTACAAGATAAAGCATGCATTGTAAAAGTGTTTGTTAATAAATAAAGATGCGTTTTTCCACCATGTTGGGTTGTTAACACATAGTAAACATGTCATCTAGACACATAGCAGACATCTAGAAGTTTAAGTTTCATCTAGTGTTGAATGTCACCTCAACAAAAAATGTTGACATTTTTCCTACTTAAGTTGCATCATCGTTTCATGAGAGTAAATAAGGAAGGGGTGTGATAGCATGTCTATGAATAGCCTGAGGATAAGTAAATATGAAATAACCCCATGGTGGGCATGTGTGGGTAATTTTTTGTGCTAATAGGTGAGTACGAGTTTAATTTCATGATCCCAATAGTATATGAGTTTGTATAAAATAAATATGAGGTCCAATTACTCCTGAATCTATCAATTAGGGTAGCAAAAAGAGAGGTCTCTTGGGTAAGTCATGGTTAACCATAAGGATTTTATGACAACAAAATTATATCGCTTAGTTTTTGCCATTTGCAGTGTCAGTACAATATCAAATTATATTTGTAGTGTCTTCCTCATTTAAAGTTATTATGTACACTGAGATTAGGTGCAATAGTGACATGGTTATGAGTGAGTAAGGATGAAATTGAACTAACTTTAACTTAGTAAGACATTAAAATAAGTGAAGAAAAATGTTCTATAATACTACCGCATCAACCTTTATTTAAGGTAAACAATCTCTCAACATCTAAATGCAACACAAACTTTCATTTTTGATATTATGATAAAGATCAAACTGAAAAACTGATTTTATATCTAAATTTTTTTCCCCTTGTTTAGGCATGGAGGATAGCTCACATTAAATAAAATGATAACTTCATTCATGAATACTTTTCAAAGACTTCATTTCAATCATACTACAGAAAGTTTAAAGATGAATGCATAAAAAAAAATGGGACAATGGTAGTGAAATATAATTGTATTCAAAACAATAACTCTAGGTATCTCAACCATTGAACTCATAATACAAATACAATAAGAGAAGAAAATACAAATGGAAGGGATGATAAATGTGTCAAGTCGTATAATGCAATCTCTTGCATTCTTTGGCTCCATGGTTATCTATTCTAAGGTTAGGGGAATTAAATCATCTCGCAAATCATATCAATATACATTTCGCATAAACACCAATTCACATAACAAAGTTTGTTCGCATAAAATAAACCATCTCAAACAAACACACATTAGTTAATTATTCTTTTCGCCAAAGATATATTAGTAATTTCTCTTCCTAGTACAAGATAATTGAATTAAACAATAACAAACTTATTTCTCTTCCTCTTTTTAATGTCCTACTCATTATTTATTCATTCTCTCATTTTTTTAAGGCCCTAATTATTTGTTTCTTCATATACTAGAAAAATTATTTATTCTTCCTATCTTAATCTTAATTTTAAAATATCAATAGTACAATAATTGCAATATGAAATATAATATAATGGTTGTTGATCAGAGTAATTTAATTTTATTTGTGATTTTTTTTACTTTTTTCGATGTGTATTTTGAGTTGAATCTGATTCCAAATGATTTTGTTTTATTTTTTTTACATTATTTTTTTTTTGTTTTACTTTGTCTCAGTTTTGTATATCAGTGTTGTGATGTACTTATATTATATGTATTAGTTGATTAATATACTTACTACATGATTTTCATTTTTTCAAATTTTATGCAGTCCATATGTAACTCAATATATCATTATCAAATATATCAATAATGTATTGTTAAAGTATATCAGTAAAGTGAATCATTATCAAGTATATGAATCAAGTTTACAAGTGTACATCAATAGTATATCAAGTGTATAAGTAGGACTTCAATTATATATATAAAGTGCATTTAATCAATCAATTGTATAAGTGAAAAATACTAAATGTATCTACAATGTATCAGATGTATCAAACATATATTAGTAATGTTTAAGGTGTGTATCAAAAGGTATCGAGTGTATCAAAGAGTATCAGGTGCATAAAGTGTATCAATCAAATGTATCGGGTGTATCAAGAAGTATCAAGTGTATCAAGGGGTATTAGGTGTATCAAACATGTATAAGGTGTATTAAACGTATATTAGTAACGAGGGAATTTGTGACATTTTACCTATTGATGTATGGGTTGGACTTCGTTTTTGCCATTTTTCCAAATAATAAAGTGTGCGTGCTATGGACTTAATTATTATAACTTATTTTGTCATTTTTGCAAGTGCCCCTTTAATAAAATCTTTTGTGCTTCTCAAAGACCAAGTCCTCGATTTATAGAGCTCTTAAACTACCTTAGTCATGCTTAAACTCTTCTTAGTTCGCTAGCTCCTACTTAAAACTTTACACATGTAAATTTAATACTTAACCCAACCATGCTTAATCCTTAATTTTACACGTTAATCCCTGTCAAACCAGATTGACATTTTTCATAGACCTTTCTTCTCACCTAACTCCATATCGCAAATAACTTGAAGCACTTAATATTTTCCACGAATAACCTTATTGAGTGGTTGCATTTTTATTCCATGAAACCTTTCTCGTGAACTAACCAACTTTTACTTGAGTAGAATTCTTATCATGAACTTAAACGTCTAGGCTTCCTCACAGACTTCTTCTCTGCAAAACACTTGGTTCTTCTTGTGATGACTACCCAAAACACCTAGTCTAACACTTACTCAAAATTTTTCACTTCTGAACTTATATGAAGACTCTCTCTTGAGAGCATTTAGACTTATAGATCCTTCTACAAACCTTTCTTTTCTCAAAATTACCTCACCAATTAACATCTTAATCGCAAAACTTATACTTAACCATAAAAGATTTTATCTCCAAGTCCTTTTCGTGAATTTAATCAAATACCAACTTCTTAATACTTAGCCAAATTTTATTTCTTAACGTGAAGTCTTATATCCAAATGCCTCTTCTTATCCAAAACTCAAATTTTCAGAAAACTTAACTAGATTTTTTTTTCTTCTTATACTAAATTAAAAACAGGTTTCACACACCAAAAGCTCAATGAAAGGAGAAAGAAAAGGTGATGGCGTATTTTGCAAAGCTTCAGGACGATAGTTTCGATTCGAAAAGTTTATATTTGAATTAAAGCTCTCGATGCCTATTTGTGAGTGTTGTAGGTGAAACAACAAATTAGATCTGAAATTGGCATTGAATTCATATGTATCACTACATCTCTACACTTCTTTCCTTATGTCATTGTAAATATCGCCTGACATTTATGCTAATATTTTCCCCAATTCAATTATCTTGTAGCGATTTTCATCATATGAAATCTTTTTCATTGGATTGTTGATTGACACTAGCTACTCTCCATCATCTGAGGTTCTTTGCTTCACAATCCTCTTTACTTTTGCATTATCTTGCATTTAGACATGAAAATATCATAATAACCAAGTGTTTTGTCTTTTACAACTCCCATATCTCATAGTCTTTCTTTTTCATGGAATTTATCGTGTTTTATCTCATTTTTCTTTCAATTCTTCTTCATTTTTCTAAGTAAAAGGTTATTATAACTTGTATTTCTACAAATTATTAATATGCAATTAATCACAGAATGGACAAACTAGTGATCAGCCAATGGGCCTTTAAATGTGCACGTCGTATGTGTTGGGACTTATGTCCTACAATTCGTAGATTGTAAATATAATCCATTGGCCTTTATTAATAATGTGTTATTATTATAATAAATATTATTGATTATATTGCTAGTTTTGTTTTAATAACCCAAATCCAATAACCTAACATCCTAAGTTGTTTAATGAGTCTTCAACTATATGTACAGACATAGAGCGATCAATGTTTGATATCAGCTTAAAGGGTCTATAGTACTACTACGAATTTGGTCTTTCTTGATGCACACAAATTTTGATTTCTTGATAGTCATGGTAAAGGACCATCAAGAAAATATTTTTTTCATACAATGTTTATCTTGATGGTCGTGTACGTCAAGAAAAGTCTCCCTTATTTGGTTTACAAAATGTGAAAAAATGTAAAAAACAAATATGGATTTTTTATTTACTTGATGGACAAAATTTCCTTAGTTTTTTTTTATGGTTCACAAACGTCAAAAAAACTATTTCTCAGTGGACAATAAACATCAAAGATAATATATTAATTGACTGACAATGCTCATCAAGTTAGATAGGTTGTTTTGATCAAAAAGGCCCTGATGGACAAGGCCCATCAAGGAATGAATTTTCTTGATGGCCATCATCGAAAAAAATAATATATTTATTTTAGATTTCTTGATGGGTTTAGAATTTTCTTGATGGGTCTAGGGTTTCTTGATGGATAAAGATATATATAAAAAAAAAAGATCATGGCCGAGGTCCATCAAGAAAAATTATATCCTGATGTGCATTACCCATCAAGAAAAAGGTTTATAATTTTGGGTTTAGGATAAGATCGTGGACAAGATCCATTAAAAAATGATATCTTGATGGGCATTGTCCATCAAGGAAAAACTATTTGCTACGAAGCACAAAATTCGTACCCTTGTTAACAGGCTTAGAAAACACGATATTTTTATCAATAATATTCTTAAAGCTTTACTATTTTTTTTCCAATTATGACTGTCTATACATCAATAATACAATATTATTTTTTAAAAAAGTTAACTGTTGTAATTAAAATTAGATTGAAATAAGTGACTTTATCAAAGTTAAAATAGTTATTATTTTCAACTTTAATGAGTTGAATTGAAAGTTTGTAATTTAGGATTTTTAAAATTTATAGAAGTTGTAGCACATGAGCTTAGCTCAATTGGTACCTATATATATCTGTGGACAAGAAGTTGGCTTATGCGTTGAAAGGAGAATATAAAGCTTAGCGACCTGAGCACGAAGGACAAATTTGTATGTTCTTGGATGTTGTTGATACAGTAGTCAAACGCGAGGTAATGAGACCAAGCTAGAGAACGATTTAGGATCCTTGGCAAAAGGAATGAATGTTAACTAATATGTGTTTATGTGAAATTGTTATGTTACAAATATGTTAAGCATAAAGAAAGGTTTATGTGAGATGAAATTATTTGATGTTATTTATTGCAAATGATGTTTGTACAAAGGTATTGCAAAAAGGATTTCATAAAACCTCAGTCTTTCAGACATTCTTTCAAAAATTCATCTTCGAGGATCAGGCGTTTAGGCCAAGTAGAGAAGGCACTAGAAAAAATTTGGCCTTTAATGTCGGTTTAAAACCAACATTAATGACATTTAGTGTCGGTTGGCAACCGATATTTATGCTAGCGTTATTAAAGGGATTTAATGTCGTTTCTTCTTTGATATCGGTTTAAAAACGACTTTAAAGATCTCATTAGTGTCGATTTAAAAATGACATTAAAGGCCTTTAATGTCATTTTTCAACCAACATCTTTGATAGTGTTATTGAAGCCCTTTAATGTTGGGTGGACTTTGATGTTAGTTTAAAAACGACATTAAAGAGACCAACAATCTTGGTTTTTTATCCATTTTTACACATTTATGTTTATTTAATTGTTGCATTGTTGTCCATTTTTTATTATCCGATATTAGGTAGATGTAGAAAAATATTTTTTTCTCACACCAACAAATCAATAAAATTAATATTATTTTAGAAACTAAAATATTTATCTTTTACATTCAAAATGAAATCTTAATATACATTCTACAATAGTACATAAAATAAAATCCTAATACAAAAAATAAGAAATCCTAAACGCCTTCGCAATCTTCAACCTTCAACGATCGCTTGGCTATCTACACAATCGCTTAGCTTTCAACCCGATCTGACTTCAATCATTCTACAAACAATATCTAAATCAACCCTCATATAATTGAAGTAAAAGATAAAAATGTTTAAACTAAATCGATTAGCCAAGTATATGTAATAAAATGCTGTAAGTGTCAGTAAAATTAAGTCTAAAATTGAAGCAAAACAAATCGAAACATTGTAAGGAATAAGGCTCTTTAATGAAGTATGCTATAAATCAAGTAGGTTCGAGGATATATGGTGTAACCTGTAAATTTGAAGAATTAAAGGCCCTCAATCCACCCATGACATACCATGACCGGATAATATGCATGATTACTTGTAATTTAGGTAATATAAACTACAAGTTAAAAGTCATTCATGGATGCACAGAGAATGGGGGAAAATAGAATATGGTAATTGTAAAGTCTGAGCAGCTCAAGTATAATAATACTTCTGACAAAGAAACTCATTCTAAGGCAATAAGAATTAACTTACACTGCCAATAAGGTCAACATCTCGATCAATTGGTGATCCAATCAACTCAAACCATATGTAGGAATCAAACAGATTGAAGTTGTGCAGAAAAATAAAGGGAAAAAATCATCAGTAACATAAAATAGTAAAGTTGAAAGTCTGAAAAGTTAAATGAACAATTTATCACCACATCAATGAAATACTAACAATTTTCACTTCATTAGCACTTAACAGCATAAGGATGGCTGAAAATTTCCCAAGACATTTAGCAAGTAGGTATTAAATATATCTAGTGCATAAAAAACAATGATTATATCTAAAAACCGATTAGTCAAGAAACAATGACAAATGAACTAGATTTTTTTTTCTTTTCCCCCTGTCTTTAAACTACTACAAATATTGAAAAATAATTTTGGCCACGAGTAATGTAGTTCCATATATTCAAACACCAAAAGAAAAAAGGTTAAGAGGGAAATTAAAGGTGCAACTTAAAATATGTTTCCAAAATTCAGATGTTCATAATTTTTTAATGTCCTCGTCTTTTACAATACCAAAATAATTCCACATTTATTCAGATATGCAAAATTTAATTTAAAACCACATCATTAAAAGGTTGTGTGGATATATCCTTTTCACATTAGAATAGCAAAAGATACTCTAAAAAGTGGAACCTTCTTCAAAACAAAAATAACATACCCTATAAGTAAAGTTAATCAGGAGCTCAAGAAAAAGTGGAAAATTAGCACTCCTGTGGAAACTTAACAATGAAACCAAACTTCAATTTCAAGCTCGTCTTACAATCACCCCGAAAATCCAAGAATAAAATACAAAATCACTAAAAATAAGTTGTACAATGTTTGGTTATTGATCATTCTCGAAGTTTGGTTGTACATAATTCGAAACCACAAAGATTCTAAAAGAACATAGTGTAAGCGAAAATCATTTATCAAAACCTAATAAAACTCCTAACATCACTAAAACACTTCTAGCATCACTAAAACTAAATGAGATTTCATGTATAAAAGAGACTGAGAATAAATACTTGAGGAATAACAAATTACCATGTTTTGAAAAGACATTGAACAAACTCTTGGATATGCTTCTCAG
>JBBPDI010000009.1:19003296-19018398 GCA_037974545.1 Cucumis variabilis | reverse complement strand
CCATATTGCTTTGATGCCTAATTATTTTTGGGTGCCAAACTATATAATTTTGCTAAATGATATCACATTCAATATATGTGTGTGTGTGTATGCTAATTCATTTGCTTTAGAAGGAAAATAAATTATTTGCCATGCAATTTGTGGCAATAGTAATATCTACGTACCTTTTTTTGGAAAATAGCAATCTACATACCTTACTTGCTAATTTTGTTCTATTTATGGATTGCAAATTAGGAAATAAGTTAGGATCATCATGAATATGATTTATTTATACAAAACAATTCAATAAATTTTTGGAGGTATATTTGGAAAGTTTTGTGTATTTATTATCATTTATCATTATTCTTGATTGTTATAATACGTGAGTTTCATGCCTTTTGAAATTCCAACCAAAAGAAAGAAGAAATCACATAAGTAAAAGGTTAGAATTGATAAACGAAAAGGAAGCAAGGATATATTGAAATTATAAATACATTTTATAAAAATCTAATTAACAATGTTACATCATTGTTTAATTTAACTATTAAAATCGATGGAATAACAAAAATATATTTTATTTTATTTTTCTAAAGTAACTCTATTTATTTTAATTCCAACCTTTACTTTAGATCTAAGTAATTTTATCTTAAATAATATCACCTCTTTACACGATTGATTTTTTATAGATCCCTATAGACATATTATTGGTTTTATATGTCAGACATTTTTCGCGTAATAATGTTATATATTTTCTATTTTGAAATACTAATAATTTACTTCTAATTTAGATGTTGTGTATGTTTTCTATTTTGATATAACTTATAATTTCCTTCTTTAGATATTATGTTTACAAATGTATAATCGTACTATAGTATATATTAATTTTTCTTTTAACATGAATAAATAAAAAAAGGCATTACAACAAGGGTTGGAAATACAATATATATTTCTAGTCAAGTTAATAAAAAGGGTACATATATACTTGTCCTGTCCCTTCACATCACATAAAATGAACATCCTTCACCCATAACTAATTAACTAGACTTTTAACAATTTAATTTATTTTAGAAAATAATTTTTGTAGATTTCTTTTAGTTAAATAGTTAATTACCTACTATAAAATTTTCATTTAAAAAGGTAATATCAAATTATGAATCCTACTCGAAATGTATAATTTCTTCCCAAAAATTCTTACTCCTTGATGAAATAAAAAAAAAAAAGAAAGAAATTGTCTATGATAAAATGGAAAAAATTTGTATGTTTCATAACAAAATCAAGTGTAATTAATAGACTTTTGTTGATTTTTTGTCATGAAAGTTTAAATTGTTTTTTTATTATTATTCTTAAACAAATCCAAAAAAATCATAAAATTATTTATTAATCCATACCTAAAAAGTTTAAAATTCAAACATATCAAATAATCAACATAGTATCGTCATGTATAAATAAGTTTAAAGTAATTCAAACATATCAAATAATTTACATACTATCGTCATGTATAAATAAGTTTAAAGTAATTCAAACATGTTAAATTATTGTGTGTGGCTTTTTAAAACGTTTCTATACAGTGATAAATATATGACACCAGCATGGTTTGTTAAATTAAAAAATAAAAAACAAAATGAAACTTATAAATTTAGAGAAGAATGTTAACTTTTAAGTCAATTTTAATTTCCAAATAGTTCTTCAAACTTTTGAAGTCTTCGAATATGACTCAATGGAATAGTAGGAGAGTTTCAGCAATACAAATGTAAACCTTAGACTTTGTTGTATTTACTTTTGATATTTTTGTTGAAGTTTGTTTGATATTGTTATTATATCACTTGATAGATAGAATTAGTTAAGCATTGAAGAAGGAAAATGGCATGTGGCCGTGAGGGGTGGTAGAATGACTAAGTATGTTGAGCTATAGAGCTAAGTATGAAGCCAAAGTGTCATGGGCATGAGGTAGGCAACCCTAAGCTATGTGTCGCTAAGAGCCATAAAGTGTGTTGATGCCAACTAAGAGAAAAGAAGGGTGGATTTTGGCTAAGTGTTGTATAGGTGTGCTAAGAGTGTTAGATGTCATTGACATACTTGTCCATGGCGTTGTTTGCCTATGTTCGTATGTCCAAATACTCCAAAACCATCTTGTCTTTACATCTTGTACTTAGTTTAATCTATTGCTTTTCTTTTTATGTCACCGACCTAAGATGTGATGTTTCGATATTTTCATAAGCAAGTCTACCAAAGCTAAAAATGTTCAAAATGTACTATAGGGGAGACATAGTAGTTAAATCCCCAACCAAGCCTTGTCGAACTCTTTGCAATTGACAATCTTCAATGCTTTCTTTTATGATGTTTTCAATTAATTTATTTATCTCTCACGTTTTATAAAACAATTTTCTCAAGAACGTGAAGGGAGGCTTCGTCATACAACGAATTTGTTTGCGATTTTTCAGATTTTGATCGACTGACTTGTTGACCAAGTAGAACAAGTGTCGCATAATTGCCCGTTCCGTGTTTAAAAGATTTCGATTGTGACAATTGGTATAAGAGACATGCTTCTAACTTACCATGCTCGTATGATCCTTAGGTGTCGAACATGTTGGATCGATATGGCAACCCTAGAGGGGGGTGAATAGGGTTTAATTAAACTTTTTAACCAATAAATCTAAATTAAATTAATTAGATAAATTTTAAATTAAATAAAGAATCTTTCTAAAATATGTTAAATAACAAGATTGATAAAAAGATATGAATGGGAGTATGCAATCAAACTCAACCAACAAGAATATGTAACTAAAATTAAATGCAAAAATAATTAGAAAAGAGTTAGAGAAGAAGACACCGTAATTTTATAGTGGTTCGGTTAAACTCAACCTACATCCACTTTCCCAATCACCTCCTAGGATTTTGATTGAAAATCTTCATTTGAATCTTTCCACGGATTAGAGTCGAACCGCTACTTGCTCATTTTTTGGGTTTAAGAGCAAACTCGATCCTTTCCACGGGTTAGGATCCAATCGTTACAATATATTGAAGTTTTAAATCACACAAAAGAAAACTCTCAGTATACAATTTGAAGCTCTCAATCATTAATCCTCACAGTACAATAAGAATTCTCTCAAGGATAAGAAAAGAATAAAAATTGGAAGCTTTAGAGAGAATAACAATGTTGTCTTTTGCACTTTTTGAAGATTGTAAAGTTTAATAATGTTGTTGAAAATTTGAGAAAATGAAGTATTTAAAATGAGGGGAAAAATAAATTCAAAAACATTTTGGGTCATTGAATGTAAGTAAAAGAAAAATGAATGATTGAGATTTAAACTCATTAGCTGTAATAATATGTCTTTTCAAGATACTTTGTTTAAAGCCCAATAAAGCAACTTCACCATTTTTTTTTTAAAAACTAGCCGTTAGACACAAAGATAAATAATAATATTAAAATCATTTTCTTTTTTAATTCTTTTTCTTTATAAAAGCCAATAAAACAAAACCAAAAGCCACATTTGTTACTCCTCCATTGCTCCAAGTGACTTTCTCTAATTGGTTCAAATAGAATATTTGATTGCCACATCACCATCTGGGTACTTTTCTATTAAGCTTCTTTTAGCAATATTTTCTTTGTTTGAACTTCGATTTGGTTTGTTCAAGAGGCGTAAGAATCATTGTTTCAATCTCTACATCACATACTATTCAAAATAATAACATAGTCAATAAAAAACTAGATTCGTTATCATCAAAACATTAGTTAATTAATTAATTTGAGATTAAGGGCCAAAAATCCAATAGAACAAAGATGTAGTTGAGCCTTGAAAGCCTCAAAAGTAGGTCATGATGAGATTCGTGGTTAGACTCTACTAGATAGGTAGTTCACTTTAGAAGAGCAGTTGGCTTGGATAGAGCTTGGAGGATGGGATGACTATTTTTTAGGGGAGGATCGTGGTAATTTTTTTGAGGGGAGAAGGATTGTAATTAATGTGGGACTTGTTCAAGGAGAGGATTGTGAATCTGACCAAAGTCCCACACTAGTTAGATAAAGAGATGATCTTAAGTATATAAGTAAGGAAAACTATCTCCATTGGTATGAGCCCTTTTAGGATGGTAACAAAAGAAAAGCCATGAGGGTGAATACCCAAAGTGGACAATGTCATACCCTTGTGGAGATATTAGAGAGCTCATTGTCCTAACAAGTGGTATCAAAGCTAGGTTGGCTTTATCCTAACAAGTGGTATCAAAGCTAGGTTGGCTTATTGACAGTTAAGACACAAATATGTCCACAATGAAACAATCGGGCAAGGCCTATGCAAACAGACAAGTAGAGCTTGAGAAGCAAATGGTCTACTTAGTTGAAGTTCCTGACTCCATCAGTTTCTTGGAGTCTTGGCTTGAAAAAATTTCTGAGAAAGTTGATGCTATTTACATGGTGACTGGTCATCACAGAAATAAAATCACAAACGTGAACACGAGGGTGAATCTCACGATGCAAGCCAACAAACAAGCTCTAGTTGGGAGGGGTAATCCCGATAAGCAGAATATAGACTCTTAAACCCAAGTCCTTCTGTGAGGCATGGGATGAAAAGGCCTTAGAGAACTTTATTTATTTATTTTTTTATCTTGAGCAGTACTTCAAGGCCACAAATATTGTCATAGAAGAAGCTAAAGTGATACTGGTGACAATGCATCTGTTTGAAGATACCAAATTATGGTGGATATCCTAATATGTTGACATTTTGAAAGGGTGTTGCACAATAAACCCATGGGATGCTCTAAAGAAAGAACTCCACTTGTAGTTCTTTCTTGAGAATGTCAAAATTCTTGCTCGACAAAAACTATATGAACTAAAGAACACCTGCAACATTCGAGAGTATGTAAACCAATTTGCAGAACTGATGTTAGACATACGCTATATGTCAAAGAAAGACAAAGTTTTCTGTTTTGTCGAGGGTCTGAAGCAGTGGGCTAAGTTCTAATTATATGAATAAAGGGTCCAAGACCTCACATCAGTGTACGTAATAGCCGAACGATTGTTTAATCTATCCAATGACTCTCAAGATGTGAGACGTCATTAAAATTCCTTATCTGGAGGAAACATGAATAACCACTAGAGTTCTCCCAATTCTGGAATCGGAGACAAATGTCCTAGTAGAGACCACAAGCCTTTCCAAGCAAATACAGAGAACACTTAGCGAGGACCCAATAATCAAAACACATCTAATCATCCTCTCAATTGTTTCACATGTAAAGGACCACATATGGCTAGAGAGTGTCCTAACCGAACCTCCTTCAATGCCTTTTAGGCCTCGTTAGCCTTAGATTCAGATGATAAATCGAGTTAAGCAGGATAAAGTTTGCTAGATAGATGAAGGTGAAATCCTAGAATGAGGGCCTTGAAATTCTTATCGTCTCTTCAGAAGAAGGTAGAGGAGACAAGTAGGTCGATAGAAAGGGGTCTAATGTATGTGAACACCTGGATTAACCAGAAACCAACCAAAAGCACTATGGTCAATTTTGATGCAACCTAAAATTTCATAACAGAGGTAGAAGCCAGAAGGTTGAGTCTCCGTTGGGAGAAGGATACAAAAAAGATGAAGACCGTGAATTCTACTACCTTATCTATTGTCGAACTAGTAAAACGAACAAAGATGAAGTTGGAAAGATGGAACAGCCTCATAGACTTTGTGGTTGTAAAAATGGATGACTTTGAACATTAGGTTATACCAATGCCTAGCCAAATGTCTAGTGATCACTAGATCTACCCCTACCGTAGTACATACTGACACTTGCCAGCTTAATGGGGTAAAGATGATTTTTGCCATGTAATTTAAGAAACACTTTGCTCAAGATGAACCAACGTTTATGGCCATCTTGTTTGAGTCATTGGAAAACCCAAGGGAGACAGTCCATAAAAATGTTCTGTGTGTCTTAAAGAAGTACAATGATGTGATGCTCGATAGTTTGCCTAAGTATCTGTCGCCATGAAGAATGATTGACCATGCGATTGAATTGCTTCCAGGGACAAAGCTGTCTGCGAAGAACACCTATCATACGACACCACCAGAGTTAGTTGAACTTCGGAAACAATTGGCGAGTTACTGAGTGCAAGATTTATTAGACTTGCAAAAGCTTGGTATGGGGCCCCAATCCATTTTTAGAAGAAGAAGGATGAAAGTTTACGGTTGTGTATCGACTACCGTGCCTTGAACAAGCTCATGATTTGCAACAAATACCACTTTACATAATCACTAGCCTTTTTGATTGCCTACATGGAGCAAAATATTTCTCAAAGTTAGACCTGCGGTTGAGATATTATCAAGTAAGAATTACAGAGTGAGATGAGCCCAAGACAACCCATGCCACAAGATATGAAACGTTTGGATTCCTCATAATGTCATTTGGTCTTACCAATTCCCTTGCAACCTTTTGTACATTGATGAACCAGGTATTTCATGAATATCGTGACAAGTTTATCGTAGTTTATCTGGATAATATGATGGTCTATAGCTCTATAACGGAAGAACACAAGGACCACCTTCAAAGAATTTTTTAGAAACTAAAGGAAAACTTGTTGTATGTCAAGAGAGAAAATGCTCCTTTGTGCAACAACAAATAAACTTTCTGGGTCATGTGATAGAGGTTGGCCAAATTGGTATAAAAGAAGGAAAGATTGATGCGATACGTGATTGATGAATATCGAAGTCAGAACACATGGATTAGCCAATTACTATAGGCGATTCGTGGAAGGATTTCCCTAGAGAGAAAGCCCGCTGACTGAGTTGTTGAAAAGGATACTGAATGAGGTTGGACCCCGAGTGTCAGGCCACCTTCGATGGCTTGAAGACAGCCATGCTTAAGGGGCCAGTTCTTGTGATCATTGATGTGATCAAACCTTTTGAAGTTGAGACTGATGCATCTAACTATGCATTGGGTGATGTTCTTCTGCAGAATGGACACCCCATTGCATACGAGAGCCGAAAACTAAATGTAGTAGATAAAAGATATACTGTGTCTGAAAAAGAAATGCTTGTCATGGTACACTGCTGAGGACCTAGAGATAGTATTTACTGGGTTCTATATTTATTGTGAAGATGGATAATAGTGCTATTTGCCACTTCTTTACCCAGTCAAAATTGACTTTGAAGCAAGCAAGGTAGCAGGAATTCCTAACCGAGTTTGATTTTGAGTTTGAATATAAAAGGAATTGAGCAACCAGGCTGCTGATGCCCTAAGCTGAAAGAGTGAACATGCAACCCTGTGTATGTTAGGCTGTTAGCTTACCTACAGATGAGTAAGATTGACGGGTCAGTGCACGATGTCTTGAAGGAGTTCTTGCAAAAGGATTCCACTGCTTAGATTGTCATGAATTTAACTAAGGCTGATATGACAAGACAGTTTTGGGTTGAAGATGGATTATTAGTAACTAGAGGAAATCAGTTGTATGTCCCTAGAGTAGGGGACCTGAGGAAAAAACTAACACACGAGTGTCATAACACTCTATGGAGTGGCCATCTAGGATAACAAAGGACGTACACCTTACTGAAAAATGGCTACTTATGGCCCAATATGAGAGACGACGTTATGTAGTACACAAAGACATGTCTCGTCTATCAAAAGAAAAAAATTCGAGAAAGCAAAGGTTGTTGGGCTTCTCGAACCTTTGCCAGTTTTGACAAGACCTTGGGAGGTTGTTTTTAATAACTTCATCACCCACCTTTCTAAGGTAGGCAATTTTGAAGGCATCTCGGTCATCATTGATAGTTTTTAAACTATGCCACCTTCATCCCCACTACTAAGCTGTTGTGTCCAGCTGAGTTGACTATTCAATTGATCTTCAGAGTTGTTGTAAAGTTCTGGGGAGTTCTGACAAGCATTGTGAGTGACAGAGATCGTAGATTAATTGATACTTTCTGGACAAAATTATTCACTTTCTTGGGGACAACTCTGAATATATTCTCAAGCTACCATCCACAGTTTGATTGTCAGACCAAGTGATTCTTGTATGCTTTAATAATATCTGTGTCATTTTGTCGATGCAAGACAGAAGAATTGGGTTCAGCTGTTGGAGTGGCCCAATTTTTTTTAATGCTTAGATGAGTTTGTCAACTAGAAGAAGCAGTTTAGGATTGTTTTTTATAGGCAACCTGTGTTGTCGCACCTTGTCGATCATCCTTATGTAGGAAAGAATCCTCAAGTTCACAACTTTATGAGGGAATAAAAATAGACGACAAAAATCGCTCGTGCCTATCTAAAGAAAGCCTCTAAGCGGATGAAGAAATGGGCTGATAAGAAGCGTTACCCCGTTGAGTTTCTGGTGGGAGATTAGGTCCTCATCAAGTTACGACCAGAGAAAATTTAATTTTGCAAATGCAAAGACCAGCACCTGGTTAGAAAATATGAGGGACCCATGGAAGTGCAAAAATGGGTAAGGAATACGTCTTATAGAGTAGCGTTTCCTACATGGATGAAAATCCATCCAATAATTCATCTGAGTAACATAAAGTCCTGACATCAAGATCTTGATGACATGTAGCGTAATGTCACAGTTCGATCAACCATCAACCTCAGCCTGAAAGAAGATAAAGATGTTGAAGAAATCCTGGCCGAGTGAATAAGAAAGGGTCTTCACCCACAAGAAGGATCCACGAGTACCTGGTAAAGTGGAATAACCTTCATGTGGAAGAAACTAGTTGGGAATGTGTCGAAGACCTTGAAGTCTATATGCAGAATATCAAAGAGTTCAAGATTTGCCAGTTGATAGAGATGTCAAATGTTTAAGTGGAAGAGAATGTCTTGGGCATACTTGTTCAGAGCGTTGTTTGCCTATGGTTGTATGCCCCAATACCCCAAAACCATCTTGTCTTTACGTCTTGTAATAGTTTAGTCTGCTGCTTTCCTTTTTATGTTGCCGACCTAGGGTGTGACATTTCAACAATTTCATATGCAAGCCTATCAAAGTTAAAAATATTAAAAATGTACTATAGATGAGGCATAGTAGTTGAATCCCCGACCAAGCCTTGTCGCACTCTTTGCAATCAAAGCTTTCTTTGCAATTGACAATCTTCAATACTTTCTTTTATGTTTATAAAGCAATTTTCTCAAGAACGTAGGAGACTTCATCATACCCCAAGTTTGTCCACCATTTTCAGATTTTGATCGACTGACTTATAGATTAACTAGAACAAGTGCCACATAATCGCCTGTTCCGTGTTTGAAAGGTTGCCATTTTGACATTAGGCAGCCAAGTGAGAGCTATGGCAGGCCAAAAATAACCTCTAAGATGGAAAAGTGTTGAAGAAGAATTGGAGACTAAGTGTCCTTAGGTAGCCAAGGGTATATGTGTGATGCGATAAGATAAGGCCTCTCAAGTGTTAGGTGGGCAACCAAACATGAGAGTGAGATACAACAACAAAACACACCCTAGTGTTTTTCAAGGCGTTATTAAAAAAGTAAGGTTAGACATCATGAGTATGCAAGATGTTAGGAGTTTGCTATTCAACAAGATAAAGTAAGTGAAAGCTTGCAACATGACTATGAAATTTTAGGCGAGCTAAGAAAGTATGCTTGTCACACCCCTCCCCGATCACCTACTTGCTCGGTTCAAGATGTGGTGTGATGTTAGCTGAAGTCGTTCACCTCCTGAACAACCTCAAATGACCCTTGACATTAAATCATGAAACATTAAAACATTTGCCAGCAGGAGTTTTTAAACGACTTAAAAATACCTTAAAACCGTAGTGTAATTCATTCCAAATTCCTTTTATAAATACCAAGTAAAAATGTATAAAACATAGAAACATAAAGTTTTGAAAAGACATAATAATATTTTTAACAATTCTCTTTCTTTCATGATTGAAAATTATTGGCCTGGTAGCAGTAAGTTCAGCATGTGGAGTGTCATAATCTGTACCTGAAAATTGGAAAAACATTTTGAAGAGTATGAGCTAACGAGCACGGTGAGTATGAGCTAAATGAGCACAGTGAGTGATAGTTTTCGAAATAACTTTTCATAAACCTTTGGAAACAATAATTCATAAGTCCTTGAAAATTAAAAGTTAATTCGTAACTTGAAAGCTTAAATCTCAAAGCATTTAAAACTAGTAACATAAATCCTAGTTTTTCCTGCTCGAAACCCAAGTATCTACTCCTGGAAGGTGGTAGAGATTACTCGATAACATCTTCGATCCTGTCTCGTTATGAGTAATTTAATCCTACCCCATCACGAGTAAATGTTAAGTTTGCCCCGAGATGAGTAATTTTATTATTGTCCCATACGAGTAAATTTTACACCTGCCCAATACGAGTACAATTTTTAGAATACTTGGTTTTGATAAAACATTTATAAAACATAAACCTTAAAACATAATACCTCGATAAACTCCTTTTCAGTAAACTTAACATTTCTCAGTCAGTAGAAATCTTGAATAAATACTTACAAACAATAAGATACTTGAATAAATTTTCATAACATAACTTAAGCATTTAATCATAAATCATGGCTTAAAAACAGGCCTGAAATAAGTTTAAATAAAACATTTTCCACTCACAATACTTGAGTTGATCTTAAATAAAAAATTTCCTTGGAAGTCTCCTTGTCCTCAAAATTTTAGAATCAAACTCCAAAAGACGAGCTCTGTAGTCCTTTGGAAATACACCTTGCTCAGATTCATCCAAGAACTTACCTTCTCGCCTTTTCTTAACCAAAACGCTAATATTCTTGCATCCCAAATGCACAACAGCCATCCTTAACAAATTAGACATAATTTGTGATCTTTTGAAACTAATTGGAGTGAAATTGTAGGAGTGAATTGTGAGAAACTCTTTCTTGAAGTTGCCTATTTATAGGAGAACTTTGCATGAACATAACTTGACACCTCAACTTTGCTTTTCCACCTCTTAATCTCCTTATTACACCTCCTACTTCTACTCCATCTCCTCCTTGGCCCATAAAATGCATGTAATATAATTAAAATACTTGGATTAGCTTTAAACCAATTGCCATAAGCTTGCCATGTAGTTGTCCAAAATGTCTAGTTAACCTCTTAGATATTTTTCGCATAGCCTTGGCGCCCAACCAAAACGCCCAGTCATCTCATCTCACCTACTGATTGTCAGTTTGGACTTACTAATTTTATGTGTGTGTAACGCAAATACAGTACATCACTGAGTCAAGTCATCGTGCATAATGTGCTCGTAACTCTCTGTATGGCATGCTTTAATTTTAGTCGATGAGCCATGAGTCATGATCAATTGCATTTGAAGTGCTCCCATGTGCTTCTTCATCGCATAGTTTCTAAGACCTCATTGAGTACAAGTTTTCCTACGGCTCGTCCAAGTGCAGGTGATCCAGGGTCGAACACAGGAAATTGTTATAGATATTAGTTATAGATTCCACTTATCGTTTAGGTTTTATGGAAATTAAGTTGAAAGAATGTAATGCTAACTTCAAATACTTATTTACAGCTTGAGACTCATGCATAGAGAGTAAGTTAAGCTAGGGGAGAATGAATTAAACTAACTTGTATGCAGATGACGGTGGAAGGAAATTCTATGTGATATTAGATGATCAGGCGTTTTGATAACCTTAACGCACTATATTTGTATAAGTAGCACATGATTAAGGCGACCTTATCTCGAAGTGCTTAAACACCACACTTGTTCGCCTTTCAGGATAAAAATGACTATGTACGCTTAGGCAACTTATACATAGAGAACCTGACTGGTAATACTTATAGGATTTCTTGTTCAAGAATGACAACCTCTCGATCCACACTTCTTCACCTTTTGAAATATAAATGTTGGAAGTTACCTCGCTAAGGTGAGATTTGTTACCAAATTCCTCCTTGTGTGGATTAGCCTTATTCTTGCTACTTGTCCTCTCGGGTAGTTGGCGATTGACACTGGCCAAGTGATGAACATAACTCAACTAATGCGATAAGAATTATAAGTTAAGCTCCTTGTCAAGAACTTATCACAATTCTTCTCTTTTAATAACACAAAGATAGATGAGATGTTAAGAGATGATGGATTGAAAAGGTATAAGCATGCAATTAATGTATATAAAGAATATAGGCATTCGGTCATTGTATAATATAAACAATACATACACTACAATGGAATAAAAAATGGAAAGATAGAAGAATGGAAAAAGTTACTGCAAGTTAAGAGATCAACAACAAACAATCTTTTCTTTTATCACGACTGTATAATCTCTAGGTATTTTATTCAAACTCTTTCTCTCTTTGTTATTTTTCTCCGCCCATTTGAGTCTCTCTTTCTCTCTGGCTTATTAAGGCTCTGGGCCTATTCGGGCCTTCTTCTCTCAGTGAGGATGAAGTGCTTGTATAAGATATTTTTTTAGTAGGAAAACTCTGTTCCTCTGCGTGTGTCTGCACTGTCATCTACCTCTGTGAAGTCACATTATTTCAACTACCATTCTTGTCTTTTTGTGAGCTTTTCTTGCGCGATGTTAGGTTCATTGCATGGGGTTATTAATCACTAAGCACGATCCATCACTTTGTCTTTGTGCAAGATGTCGTGTGAGAATTGCTTCTTTATGCTTTTTTCCACTTGTCCTGCATTTAAACATGTTAAATACGTAAAATAGGAACGACATTTATGTAAGTCATATTTCTAAGTATTTATGTCTTTACAACATAAGTCAGGCATTTTAATCTCTATTATTCTAATGAAAAGGGCTATAATGACAGTCATTTCCATACGTTATCACCTACTAACCTCTTTAAACCATCATTTCGGTTTGCATCCTTTGTCTACTAACCTCTTATCCTTCTTCTCGCCTAACAAGACCAACATTGCCAAATATCCAAAATAGGTCTTAACTACTTGTCTTAGCTACTTGCTTTAACTACTTGCCTTAACTACTTGCTTTAACTACTTGCCTTGACTACTTGCTTTAATAACCTCTTTAGAGGTTATTTACTCCTCTTTTGGCTACCCACCAAGTTCAAAAGGTCTATGGTGTGGACTTAGCCAATTTTTCCTCTTTTCAACTTAACTTCCCTTTAACTTAAACATAGAACCTTAATGTCTTTTTCCAAGAATTTTTACCTTCTTTTTCTTCAAATGTCACTCTCTCTTGTCCTTACTAAAACTTAACAAGTTCCAAAGATCTAAGAATTTTGGAGTTTCACAGTTCTAGGTGTTTAAGTGAGTTGATAAAACACGAGACGAGAGAACTAAGTCAGTTTAGTGTTTTACAGGTGGATGAATAAGGTTAAACATTAGAATTAGGCTAAGTAGGAGGTGTCAATACTTTTTCATGTAGAAAAGTATATAAGTGAACTACAGACTGAAATTTTTTCACTTTCACTCTTGCAAATTTGGTGATTTTGGTTTCGAAAGAAAGCTTATTATGTGTACTTACTAAGTAAGAGTTACCAGAAGAAGAAGAATTGAGAAAGATGGTGAATTGTTGAAGAAAACACGTTTGGTTTGTTTTCAAAAGAACCTAAAACAATTTTCAAAGATCAGAGGCTAGTCAGAGGTATACTTGAAAGTTTGATCTAAATTTTTAAGGTAAGCTAGTTAAAAGATTAATGAACGTGTTTGTAGAAGGAAGTTTTTTGATTTAATCATTGGATTTTGAGTTATGAATTTTTCAAGTGGAATCTAGAATTTCTTCATTAACCAGAAAACTTCAAGGTCTGGGCGATAAGAAGGTCCTTAGCTAGACATCAAGACATTAAGTGAGGAAGGCTGGAATGAGATGTTACTCGCAAGGGGTGAGTCTCAATGCAAAAGAAAGTCATGCATCCATGCTTTGCACGCACGTTTAAGAGGTCACTCGTTAAGACTCATGAGAGAATTTGGGGCCATGAGAGTCGTGCAACACAACTTGAGAGGTTAGGACACGTTCTTGCAACTTACCACAAGGCGAACATGGGTGCACCATGCCATCAACCCGACTGTGTATCTAGTAGTGCCATTGTGAAATATTTTTACATTTTAAAGATTTCTAAGTTAAATTTGGTATTTCTCCAATACCAAGAAGATTAATGGAGATTTAATTCTTTTATTCAGGTCATTCGCGATAGTTTTTTTTCTAAAAAATGTCATTGTTCTGCTATTGACGACATTTATTTCCTGTCCACTTTAGGGTATTCGTGACAGTTTGTTTAAAAAATTAAATGTCATTGTTTCATTATTTACGACATTTTTTTCAGTCAAATATAGTGCAATCATGACAGTTTTTGTATAAAGTTAAATGTCATTGTTTCACTATTGACGATATTTTTTTGCTGTCAAATATATGGCAATCGTGACAGTTTTTTTTTTAAAAAAATTGTCATGTTTTATCTATTGACGACATTTTTTTCTTGTCACAAATAGGGCAATCGTGACAATTAATTTTGTAAAAAAATTGTCATTGTTTTCGTATTAACGACAATTAATTACTGTCACAAATTTATATATTACGACATTTATTTCCTGTTGCAAATTTCTCAATTACTACAATTTTTTCCTGTTCTCCTTGCCTCTCTGCCATTACACGAACCATTTGAATGACAATAATGTTATAATACATCACACCCATATAGAAAAAAATAGCTGACACTTTAATATATATACATTATAATGCAATTGATAATATTCATACATTTCCAATCAAGTTCCAATAATTTACAAGTACGGAATCCCGACCCTTAATCAAAAAATATTTTAAATAACATCAGAATACATATAACGAGATTTTTGGCAGAAGCATTAACGACCAACTGGTAAGCCTTCATCTCTGAAAATGTTCTTTGAAAGTAAACTCATGAAATTGTCAACTTCATTTGAACCTACAAAGACAACATGAATATAAGCAACTGTCACAGGACAAGAGAGTACAACTCTTATAGAAAATTTCAACATTCAACATTACCTATCACTACGTGCATCGATAAGAGAAACAACTACGTAGCAAAGCACAAATGTAGAATGACAGCGTCACCTTAACATACACTTGGTCTATAATATTGGAACTTTTTACAAATTACAACTCTTGTATCATTACTCTTTAGAAAATTTAGCTGGATCTAAATAAGTAATCTACAAGGACATTATTGAATAAGTAATCATAAGTAATAATAGAGATGAATGAAACTTAAGAATCCATTAGTACTTCACTGTCAATAA
>JBBPDI010000009.1:18990845-19003196 GCA_037974545.1 Cucumis variabilis | reverse complement strand
TGAACTCATTCAAATATTTTATCTCTCATAAATTAATTTTGAATCATATCGAAAATTAAATTTATATAATAAAGTTTCACAAACTTTATATTATAATGTATCACTATATATTAAACTAATTTCCAAAGTAATTTTGAACATTTGAAATTACAACCCATATAAATAAATCTCATTACCTATTACAAGCTAGGAAGGGGACCTAATGGACCTACAGACCAGAAGCTACAACGATATGAGATTAATTGGCTAAAATCATTAACCTCATTAATCAATATTCGTTAACTGTGTGTACACTCCACTAAAGACTCACAGCTGAGCTCTTCTCACTGTAGATATATTTCTGTGTCCACTGATATAGACCAATAACAGTAAGTTAGTATTTTACGAGTGTTTGTAACACCAGATGGGTCAATTTATCGTTTTCTCCCTAGGTTACCTCTAATCCTTAAATACCAGTGCTTCTCCAATAAACAACCTGTTTATGGTCCTACCAATAAACAGAAACCCCTCTCGTGCCATAGAGAGGGTAGGGCTCTTTGTTCAAGACCTGGAGACACCATTTAAGGGAACACTCATATACTTACCCTAAAGTAAGGAAGGAGTGAATTCCATGTTGTGTAATTATGTTCCCAGCTCTCCATTCGGTCTTGTCTCCAAAATGATAAGCTTATTGAGTCAGCGATCTAGCCACTCTCACCCATACAAATCAAAAGACAATCCCTCAAGAACAAGAGTTCATAACACACTCAGAATTAAGACTAAGTTACCTAGTTCATCTTAGTGAAATAGAAACCTAACTAGTTAACAGATTTACATCTAATGGTTACTATTGTACAGTCCGATCTTATGCAAACTCATTGCATAGGACACCCTCACTCGTATGTCAACTATACAAACACGTTGAATCATTGTGTTTGTATCAAATACAAAGTGAGCAGTATCCATAGTGTTACCAGGATAAGGTATTTAACCTTATCCCTATACTATAGATCCTTTAAGCTGATCTCGAACATTGATCCCTGTATGTCTCTACATACTGTTTAAGACAAAACTAATACTATAATCAATAACAATTATTACAATAATAACACTTTATTAATAACATCAATGGATTATATTTACAATCTACGAGTTTTAGGACATAAATCCCAACACCTTGAACAAGCTCACGATTTTTAACAAATATCCACTTTTCATAATCACTAGTCTGTTTGACCGCCTACATGGAGCAAAATATTTCTCAAAATTAGACCTGCGATTGGGATATTATCAAGTAAGAATTACAAAATGAGATGAGCCCAAGACAACCTGTGCTACAAGATATGAAACGTTTGGATTCCTCGTAATGCCATTTGGTCTTACCAATTCCCTTGCAACCTTTTGTACATTGATGAACCAGGTCTTTCATGAATATCTGGACAAGTTTGTCGTAGTTTACCTGGATGATATAATGGTCTATAACTCTATAACGGAAGAACACAAGGACCACCTTCAAAGAATTTTTTAGAAACTGAAGGAAAACCAGTTGTATGTCAAGAGAGAAAATGCTCCTTTGTGCAACAACAGATAAACTTTCCAGGTCATGTGATAGAGTTTGGTCAAATTGGTATAGAAGAAGGAAAGATTGATGTGATACATGATTGATGAATATCGAAATCAGAACTCATGGATTAGCCAATTACTATAGGTAATTCATGGAAGGATTCTCCAAGAGAGCAAGCCCGCTGACTGAGTTGTTGAAAAGGATACTAATGAGGTTGGACCCCCGAGTGTCAGGCCGCCTTCGATGGCTTGAAGACAACCATGCTTAAGGGGCAAGTTCTTGTGATCACTAATGTGATCAAACCTTTTGAAGTTGAGACTGATGCATCTAATTATGCACAGGGCGATGTTCTGCTACAGAATGGACACCCCATCGCATACGAGAGTCGAAAACTAAATGTAGTAGATAAAAGATATACTGTGTCTGAAAAAGAAATACTTGTCTTGGTACACTGCCTGAGGACTTAGAGACAATATTTACTGGGTTCTACATTTGTTGTGAAGATGGATAACAGTGCTATCTGCCACTTCTTTACTCAGTCAAAATTGACTTTGAAGCAAGCAAGGTAGCAGGAATTTCTAATCGAGTTTGATTTTGAGTTTGAACATAAAAGAGATCAAGTAACTGGACTGCTGATACCCTAAGCTGAAAGAGTGAACATGCAACCCTGTGCATGTTAGCTTACCTACAGATGAGTAAGATTGACGGGTCAGTGCATGATATCTTAAAGGAGTTCCTGTAGAAGGATTCCGCTGCTCAGACTGTCATAAATTTAACTAAGGCTGGTACGATAAGACAGTTTTGGCTTGAAGATGGATTATTAGTAACCAGAGGAAATCAATTGTATGTCCCTAGAGTAGGGGACCTGAGCAAAAAACTACTACACGAGTGTCATAACACTCTGTGGGCTGGCCATCTAGGATGACAAAGAACGTACACCTTGCTGAAAAAGGACTACTTATGGCCTAATATGAGAGACAACGTCATGTAGTACACAAAGACATGTCTTGTTTGTCAAAAGAATAAAATCGAGAAAACGAAGGTTGTTGGGCTTTTCGACTTTGTCAGTTTTGACAAAACCTTGGGAGGTTGTTTCTATGAACTTCATCACTCACCTTTCTAAGATAGACAACTTTGAGGGGATCTTGGTCATCATTGACAGTTTTTAAACTATGCCACCTTCATCCCCACTACTAAGTTGTTGTGTCCAGTCGAGTTGACGATCCAATTGATCTTTAGAGATGTTGTAAAGTTGTGGGGAGTTCTGATAAGCATTGTGAGTGACAGAGATCAAAGATTTAATTGATACTTTCTGGACAAAATTATTTACCTTCTTGGGGACAAGTCTGAATATATTCTCAAGCTACCATCCTCAGATTGATTGTCAGACGAAGTGATTCCTGTATGCTCGAATAATATCTGTGTCATTTTGTCGATGCAAGACAGAAGAATTAGGTTCAACTGTTGGAGTGTCCCAATTTTGTTTTAATGCTTAGATGAGTTCGTCAAGTAGAAGAAGCTGTTTGAGATTGTTTCTGACAGGCAACCTGTGTTGTCGCACCTTATCGATCATCTCTATGTAGGAAAGAATCCTCAAGTTCACAATTTTATGAGGGAATAAAAATAGACAACAAAAATCACTCGTGCCTATCTAAAGAAAGCCTCTTAACGGATGAAGAAATGGGCTGATAAGAAGCATCGCCCCTTTGAGTTTCTGGTGGGAGATTAGGTCCTCAACAAGTTGCTACCAGGGCAAACTCAATTTTGTAGACGCAAAGACCAAAGCCTCGTTAGAAAATATGAGGGACCCATGGAAGTGCTAAAATGGGTAAGGAATACGTCTTATAGAGTAGCGTTTCCTATATGGATGAAAGTTCATCCAATAATTCATCTGAGTAACTTAAAGCCCTGACAACAAGATCTTGACGACATGCAGCGTAATGTCGCAGTTCGATCAACCATCAACCTCAGCCTGAAAGAAGATAAAGATGTTGAAAAATCCTGGTCGAGTGAATAAGTAAGGGTTGAAGACCCACAAGAAGGATCCACGAGTACCTGGTAAAGTGGAATAACCTTTATGTGGAAGAAACCAGTTGGAAACGTGTCGAAGACCTTGAAGTCTATATGCAGAAGATCGAAGAGTTGAAGCTTTGCCAGTTGACAGAGATGTCAACTGTTTAAGTGGAAGAGAATGTCTTGGGCATACTTGTTCAGAGCGTTGTTTGGCTATGGTCGTATGCCCAAATACCCCCAAACCATCTTATCTTTACGTCTTGTAATAGTTTAGTCTGTTGCTTTCCTTTTTATGTTGCCGACCTAGGGTGTGACGTTTCAACATTTTCATATGCAAGCCTATCAAAGTTAAAAATATTAAAAATGTACTAAAGATGAGGCATAGTAGTTGAATCCCCTATCAAACCTTGTCGCACTCTTTGCAATCAAAGCTTTCTTTGCAATTGACAATCTTCAATACTTTCTTTTATGATGATTTTAATGCATTTCTTTCTCTCTTATGTTTTATAAAATAATTTTCTCAAGAACGTGAATGGAGACTTCATCATACCCCAAGTTTGTCCACCATTTTTCAGATTTTGATCGGCTGACTTATAGATTAACTAGAACAACCCACATAATCCCCTGTCCCGTGTTTGAAATGTTGCCATTTTGACATTAGGCAGCCAAGTGAGAGCTATGGCAAGTAAAAAATAACCTCTAAGATGGCCAAGTGTTGAAGAAAAATTGGAGACTTAGTGTCCTTAGGTAGCCAAGGGTATATGTGTGATGCGATAAGATAAGGCCTCTCAAGTGTTAGGTAGGCAACCAAACATGAGAGTGAGATACAACAAGCAAAACACATCCAGTGTTTTCCAAGGTGTTATTAAAAAAGTAAGGTTAGACATTATGAGTATGCAAGATGTTAGGAGTTTGTTGTTCAACAAGATAAAGTGAGTGAAAGCTTGCAACATGACTATGAAATTTTAGGCGAGCTAAGAAAGTATGCTTGTCACACCCCACCCCGAGCACCTACTTGCTCTGTTTGAGATGTAGTATGATGTTAGCTAAAGCCATTCACCACCTGAACAACCTCAAATGACCCTTGACATTAAATCATGAAACATTAAAACATTTGCCAGCGGGAGTTTTTAAACGACTTAAAAATACCTTAAAACTGTAGTGTAATTCAACCGAAATTCCTTTTATAAATACCAAGTAAAATGAATAAAACATAGAAACACAAACTTTTGAAAAGACATAATAATATTTTTAACAATTCTCTTTCTTTCATGATTGAAAATTATTGGCCTGGTAGCAGTACGTTCAACATGTGGAGAGTCACAATCTGTACCTGAAAATTGGGAAAACATTTTGAAGAGTATGAGTTAAACGAGCACAGTGAGTGATAGTTTTTGAAATAACTTTTCATAAACCTTTGGGAAACAATAATTCATAAGTCCTTGAAACATTAAACGTTAAATTGTAACTTGAAAGCTTAAATCTCAAAACATTTAAAAATAGTAACATAAATTCTAGTTTTTCTTGCTCGAAATCCAAGTATCTACTCCTGGAAGGTGGTAGAGGTTACTCGATACCATCTCTGATTTTGCCTCATTATGAGTAATTTAATCCTACCCCATCACGAGTAAATGTTAAGTTTGCTCCGAGATGAGTAATTTTATTATTGCCATACGAGTAAATTTTACACCTGTCCTGTACGAGTATAATATTTAGATAACTTGGTTTCAATAAAACATTTATAAAACATAAACCTTAAAACATAATGACTTGATAAACTCCTTTTCAGTAAACTTAACATTTCTCAATAAGTAAAAATCTTGATTAAATACTTTCAAAAAATAAGATATTTGAATAAATTTTCATAACATAACTTAAACATTTAATCATAAATCATTCATAAATAATGGCTTAAAAAAAGGCCTGAAATCATTTTAAATAAAACATTTTCCACTCACAATACTTCAGTTGATCTTAAATAAAAAATTTCCTTTAAAGTCTCCTTGTCCTCAAAATTTTAGAATCAAACTCCAAAAGACGAGCTCTGTAGCCCTTTGGAAATGCACCTTGCTCAGATTCACCCAAGAACTTACCTTCTTGCCTTTTTTTTAACCAAAACGTCAATCTTCTTACATCCCAAATGCACAACAACTCTCCTTAACAAACTAGACACAATTTGTGATCTTTTGAGACTAATTTGAGTGAAGTTGTATGAGTGAGTTGTGAGAAACTCTTCCTTGAAGTTGCCTATTTATCAGAGAACTTTGCATGAATATAACTTGACACCTCAAATTTGCTTTTCCACCTCTTAATATCCTTATTATAGCTCCTACTTCTACTCCACCTCCTCCTTGGCCCATAAAATGCATGTAATATAATTAAAACACTTTGATTAGCCTTAAACCGATTGCCATAAGCTTGCCATGTAGTTGTCCAAAATGCCTAGTTAACATCTTAGATCTTTTTTGCATAGCCTTGCCGTCCAACTAAAATGACCTAAGTCATATCATCTCACCTACTGATTGTCAGTCTGGACTTACTAATTTCATGTGTGTGTAACGCAAATGCAGTACATCACTGAGTCAAGTCATTGTTGGGACAAATATTGATCCATTTAAATATAGCTTATTCTCAATTATTATCATGCATATTTTTACTATTTTTATATTTTTATAAAGAATGTGAATTTAGACTTCAATACAAACCCAACGACACAAAAATCACTTAAATCGGAGTTCAAACGAAGGAGAATGGGCAAATTTAACATAAGGGGGCATTTTGGTAAATATCGAAGAAGCTAGACACTTGTCAACCCCTCAGTTGTGCACGCCCAGCCCCGAAGTTGTGTGTTCGAATCTTACCAAACACAAATTAAATCGAATTTTAATTACAGAGGGAAACGACGTTGTTTTGAAGCCTTCACGTGCACGAGTTTGAATTTCCCTTTACGCAAAACATTTACCACATATTTTCTCCTCAATCCGTGTCTTCAACGATCGATGGCTCTCTGCCTGCCACGTGGCACGATCCCAGCACACGCGCTCCTCAGCCACGCGAGTTCGAATCTCAGCCGGCGCAATTGATTTCTTTTCTAATTTTTTCAGTGGCATTTTCGTAATTAACATCTAAACTTTCGAAATTACTCCAATTTTCATCTTTTCTTTTTGGATATGGGATTAGAAATATAGTTAGGGCCCATTTCCTCCATTTCTCCCTATAAATACCACCAATTAACCCCTAAATTGATATTGAATTTAATCCAATATTCCCTTCAATTTCTTCCAATTTCTCCCAAATTCCAATTTCCCTACCATCACTCTATAATTTTTTATCTTCAACAATTTTTCCAGAATTATTGAAGATGGAAAGCTAAACTTTTGAGATAATTTGGGCTTAGGTAATTCCAATCTTTGAGAATTTGATTAATTTGATTTTTTATTTCAATTAGGGTTTGATTACTCTTTGATTTCCATGTAATTCTTGTGAGAATCATCAATGAATTGTATCAAGAGTTTGGTTTTTAATTCAATCTTATTGAATTTTGTAATTTTGATTCTTGATTTTAGATCTTTTTTGTTGGTTCAATATTGTAAGCAATTTACCCTTAGAAAATCAATTAATGCAAGATTAATTGATTTGCTTGCTTGTGTACAAAAATTGAATGAATCTTGATTTCTTTCTCTCAATTTTAGAATTGTCTAATGCTTTACTTTGAATTTCAATTGTTCTTGGGTAATTCTTGGAACTAAATTACATGTTTTCTTGTTCACAAATTAAATTCCCTTTAGTTCCTTGGATGCAAAATTATCATTTGATTTACCTTGTAATTTTTCTTAAAGAACAAATATGGGTTTAGTGATGATTGCAAGAATTAAACCAAACCCTATGAATTTCATTAACTTTCTTTGGAATTTTGATTTAAGAATTCCTTCCAAGATCAAGCAATTACCATCCTTTATTCAATGATAAGGTTGGATCCATACTTAAGCCCATACCTCACTTATCATATAGAATTTCAATCTCTAATATCCCCTTTTCTTTCTTTGTGAATCAAATTGCACACTAAATTTCTCTTCTCCCCTTATTATTTTCCATGCTTTTCTTTTTCCTTTTGTTGCTAATCTCAATTTTTTTAAGCATTGCATTCAACAAATATTCATCCTACACTCCCTTGGGTTCGACACCCACACTTGCACCTACCTACGGTAAAATCAAGGGTAAAATACAAAAAATTCTTTTGTCAAGATGGTTAGGTAAGTACCCCTCACAACTATTTTAAATTTTTTAATATACACGACCTTGCCTATATACCTTGCGTAATCTTTTACCTTTTTGCATATCAATTCACATCTTGTCAGTCATCGTGCATAATGTGCTCACCGTAACTCTCTGTATGGCATGCTTTAATTTTAGTCGATGAGCCATGAGTCATGACCATTGTATTTGAAGTGCTCCCATGTGCTTCTTCATCGCATAGTTTCTAAGACCTCATTAAGTAAAAAGTTTTCCTATGGCTCGCTCAAGTGCAAGCTAATAGTAGGTTTACCTAGGTGACCAGGGTCGAACACAGGAAATTGTTATAGATATTAGTTCTAGATTCCACTTATTGTTTAGGTTTTATGGAAATTAAGTTGAAAGAATATAACGCTAACTACAAATACTTATTTACAGCTCGAGACTCATGCATAGATAGTAAGTTAAGCTAGGGGAGAATGAGTTGAACTAACTTGTATGCAGACGACGGTGGAAGGAAATTCTATGTGATATTAGATGATTTGGAGTTGTGATAACCTTAATGCGCTATATTTGTATAAGTAGCACATGATTAAGACGACCGTATCTCGAAGTGCTTAAACACCACACTTGTTCTCCTTTCGAGATAAAAATGACTATGCGTACTTAGGCAACTTATACCTAGAGAACCTGAATAGTAATACTTATAGGATTTCTTGTTTAAGAACAAGAACCTCTCGATCCACACTTGTTCACCTTTCAAAATACAAATGTTGGAAGTTACCTCGCTAAGGTGAGATTTGTCACCAAATTCCTCCTTGTGTGAATTAGCCTTCTCCTTGATACTTGTCCTCTCGGATAGTTGGCGATTGACATTGGCCAAGTGATGAACATAACTCAACTAATGCGATAAGAATTATAAGTTGAGCTCCTTGTCAAAAACTTATCACAATTCTTCTCTTTTAATAACACAAAGATAGATGAGATGTTAAGAGATGGTGGATTGAAAAGGTATAAGCATGCAATCAATGTATATAAAGAATGTAGGCCTTCAGTGCATGCAATCAATGTATATAAAGAACAGGCCTTCAGTCACTGTACAATATAAACAATACATACACTACAATAGAATAAAAAATGGAAAGATAGAAGAATGGAAAAAGTTACTGCAAGTTAAGAGATCAACAACAAGCAATCTTTTCTTTTATCAAGACTGTATAAGCTCTAGGTATTTTATTTGAACTCTTTCTCTCTCTGTTATTTTTCTCCAGCCATTTGAGTCTCTCTTTCTCTCTGGACTATTAAGGCTTTGGGCCTATTCGTACCTTCTTCTCTTGTTGAGGATGAAGTGCTTGATAAGATGTTTTTTCCGCAGGAAAACTCTGTTCCTTTGAATGTGTCTACACTGTCATCTACCTCTCTGAAGTCACATCATTCCAACTACCATTCTTGTGTTTTTGTGATCTTTTCTTGCGTGATGTTTAGGTTCATTGCCTAGGGTTGTTAATCACCAAACACGATCCATCACTTTGCCTTTGCGCGAGATGTCGTGTGTGAATTGCTTCTTTATGCTTTTTTCCACTTGTCTTGCATAAACATGTTAAACACATAAAACAGGAACGACATTTATTTAAGTCATATTTCTAAGTATTTATGTCTTTAAAACATAGGTCATGCGTTCTGAGCATCCCTTAGGAATCTTAATCTCCATTATTTTAACGAAAAGGGCTATAATGATGGTCATTTCCACACGTTATCACCTACGTTCTTTAAACCATCATTTCGGTTTGCATCCTTTATCTACTAACCTCTTATCCTTCTTCTCACCTAACAAGTTCAACATTGCCAAAATATCCAAAATACGTCTTAACTACTTGTTTTAACTACTTGCCTTGTCTACTTGCTTTAATAACCTCTTTAGAGGTTATTTACTCCTCTTTTGGCTACCAAGTCCAAAAGGTCTATAGTGTGGACTTAGCCAATTTTTCCTCTTTTCAACTTAACTTCGCTTTAACTTAAACATAAAATCTTAATATCTTTTTCCAAGATTTTTACCTTTTTTTCCTACAAAACTCACTATCTTGTCCTTACTAAAACTTAACAAGTTCCAAAGATCCAAGAATTTTGGAGTTTCATAGTGCTAGGTGTTTAAGTGAGTTGATAAAACACGAGATGAGAGGATTAAGTCAGTTTAGTGTTTTACAGGTGGATGAATAAGGGTAAACATCAGAATTAGGCTAAGTAGGAGGTGTCAATACTTTTTCATGTAAAAAAGTATATAAGTGAACTATAGACTGAATTTTTTTCACTTTCACTCTTGCAAATTTGGTGATTTTGGTTTTGAAAGAAAGCTTATTGTGTGTACTTACTGAGTAAGGGTTACTAGAAGAAGAATTGAAGATGATGAATTGTTGAAAAAAATACAGTTTGGTTTGTTTTCGAAAGAACCTAAAACAATTTTCAAAGATCAGAAGCTAGTTAGAGGTATACTTGAAAGTTTGATCTAAAATTTTAAGGTAAGCTAGTTAAAAGATTAAAGAACATGTTTGTAGAAGGAAATTTTTTGATTTAATCATTGGATTTTGAGTTATGAATTTTTCAAGTGGAATCTAGAATTTCTTCATTAACCAGAAAACTTCAAGGTCTGGGCGGTAAGAAGGTCCTTAGCTAGACATCAAGACATTAAGTGAGGAAGGCTGGAATGAGATGTTGCTCGCAAGGGGGTGAGTCTCAATGCAAAGAAAGTCATGCATCCATGCTTTGCACGTACGTCTAAGAGGTCACTCGTTAAGACCCATGAGAACCAAATGACAATGTGACAAGGCTTTGCATGCGCAAGGGGGCACGTGGCAAGGAATTTGGGGCCATGAGAGTCGTGCAACGCAACTTAGGAGGTTAGACACGTTCTTGCAACCTACCATAAGGCGACATGAGTGCATCCCATGCCATCAACCCAACTGTGTATCTTGTCGTGCCATTGTGAAATATTTTTACATTTTAAAGATTTTTAAGTTAAATTTGGTATTTTTCCAAGACCAAGAAAGATTAATGGAAATTTAATTCTTTTATTCAGGCCAAGAAGAGATAGAGAAAAGCTTATAGACTCAAAAGATCTAGCCTAGACCCGTGAGTAATCACAAAAAGGTTTTAAATTTCTGATTTAAATCATGATTTTTAAGCAAAAGTACTAAAGTAAGCTTTGAGTTATTACATATGATTCATTACTAGTATGATTTATCTATTTACATTGAGTTATAAAGACATGAAATTTAGCTAAAGTATTTAAGCATGAGATTTAAATCAAAGTATTTAAATAGGAGATTCAGCAAGTATTTAAGGAAAACATGTTTTAGAAGAAAGCTTATGTTCGAACTTCTTTATCAACATGTCATTTACTCACTTATGATTTATCTGAGCTAAGTTATTATATTTAAATTTTATAAACTTGTTTTACCTTACTCTATAGCTGAGATATCTATAGAAAAGTTTAAACCCTTCAAGAATAGTTTCTATGTTAAATCTCTCGAGAATAGTAGTTTCTCTATGTGCACATCCATAGAGAGATTGCCACTGTTGTGATGAAAATTTTTTGCTTAAGTGAGGATGCATTGATAGTATCAAGTAGATTCTAGTATAACGTGTCTAGTTTTAAGGGATTGTTGTTGCTGGTATTGATTAAATTCTACCACAATGTTAGAGATAGCCACTGATGTGATGATATTTTCACTTTGTGAGATTACTGTTGTTGATGTTGAGTTTACTCCATGAAAACCTAGTCAGATGGTATTAGAGCTACAAGAAAGTTTTAAAATATTTTTTTCTTTACTGTATTTTCTTAGATGTTTGATTTATAAGCATGTGTTTTATTTTAAATAGTCACTTACTAGGCCTTTTGCTTATTCTTTCAAATGTTTTCCTTTTTCTTAGTAGAGATCATGATTTCCAAGCCTGAGCTACACCTATCATCTCACATTCTGTATGTTTAGATCATGCATTTGTTGATGTGTTTGGTAGAGGAAGGGTTGTGATGCATGTTTCTTTTGTGTCGTTGGTTTTCAGTTACGAGAATGGTTAGTGTTATATAGTTGCTTTAATATGCTCTTATAAGTATAATGCATATATTTTCAAAAGTTAAGAGTAACTCAATAAGTGTCTTAAGAGTAGAGCAATAGTTGTAGGCTTCATACTTTTTTTGGGCTAAGAGAAGAGATCAGTCTCAAAATTGTGTGAGAACAAAATATTATATATATATTCATGGGGTAATTTCAAATGTAGTAAAAATAAATAAAAAAAGATTTATAAAATATTACTATCTATCTAGAAAGAATCTTGATTGCATTGGGGGTGGAGAATCCTCCACGTTGTGTGAAACGTTGGCAAATCAAAGCCCACGACCTCACAATTTAGACAATTTCTGTATTACCATTTCTTTCTTTCATAATTCATAATTCATAATTCCATTCTCTTTGAAGCTCGAAACTTCACTGGGAAATTGCCAAAAATAGTCTAAAAATGGGATAGAAAATGAAAAATAGGATTGATTTTGAAAAAGTTGAGATTTA
>JBBPDI010000009.1:18971657-18982483 GCA_037974545.1 Cucumis variabilis | reverse complement strand
ACCGCCACAACAATCAACATTGCCACCGATCTCAAAGTAAAAAATCCCCTCACCATCAAAACCCACCGCCGCCGCTGGCGCCGCCGCCGAATGAAAAATTTGGAAACCTAGTTGGGTTTTCTTCTCGTGCATATCGGAGTAAAGGCGTGGAGTCTTTATCTCTAACAAAACAACCACGAGAAAAGAATTGATTTTGTCGGCCGGCAATGACCGGAGAATGAAGGGCAGTGTTTTGATGTTGGGGTCAAGAGAGAGAGAAAGAGAGAGAAGAGAGAAAGGGAGAGGGTGGGGGTGGGCTAAGGACTAGAGAGATGGGGGATGTAATAAAGGGGAAAAGGAGTGAATGGGATAAGGGAAACCGGTTGAACCGGTATAGGGTTAATAGAATGAAGTCCATGTAACATAGGCATGCTCTTTTCGTCCTATGTCTTGGTGCAACCAACCAGAACATACATGAATTTGTAATTATGGATTATCACTTTTTTGGGTTACATCCCACAAAGATATTTTTATATTTACATTTTTGCCATTCTCTCTCTCTTCTCTCCTTCCACCTCTTTTTAGGAAGAATTGGCCTACCACTTACTCTGGGTTTCTATTTTTGCTTCATTTTTAAGATGATTGATTCTCTATTTGATTATGTTTTCTTTTTAGGTTTGGTGGAAAGTTTGAGATTTTCAATCTCTTACTTCAACACATTGAATGCATACTTCTTTATCATTCCATGTTCATTTTGCTCAAATTTGTATTTTAAAACAACTACCTGTAAAGTACGTATCATGAAATTTTAAAAGTCTATGGAGTTGTTAAATGTCACGTGCCTCCACTTGAAACACGTCCCTCCTTCATGTTATCAGGCGTAAACACGACTTGGACAACCCCAATGCCTCTAATGAGGTGCTAGCTAGAACACGCAATCTTAAACTTAGTTTGTACTGAAACTTAAATGAGCAATTTCCTCATGACTATAAGAGCGCAACACTGAAAAACTTAAACATCTTTATTCATTCTTTACCAAAGTTAATATAATTACAAGTCAATGCTTAAAGAACTTTTAGACTTCTAATCTTAAGCTCCCAATACCTTTCCCAACTCTTAATGTCTGGCACAATGCATCAACTCACCTTCACAACTTAGTCTCCTTGCTTCACTTACCTGGAGAAGGAGAAACTTGAAACGTAAACCTAATACTTAGTGAGTGACATTTTCGAAAAAAATCTGGGGAGTACAAGTAAATTCATGAATTCATTTTGCAAGATCGATTTCACCAAAAACCTTATCGTGTGCACTAAAAACAATAAACGCCACACACTAGCCTCTACTTATTCCATTTATCTAAACACACAAAAAGAAATTTGGGCTTTAGTGTCAGATGAAAAAAATGAAAAATTGTCTTTAATATCGCTTTTTAGAAGACAGATCATTAATGTCGGTTTTAGGGTTTAGGGTTTAAATCGATATTAATGATAAGGGTTTAATGTCGTTTTTAAACCAACATTAATGATCTGTCCATTTTAAATTTTTTCTTTAATTTTTTATATTTTGTAAAAATTGACATTAGTGACCCTCTCCATTTTTAATTTCTTTTTAATTTTTTTAGGTTTTAAAAACTAAAATTTTCCCTCTCTTAATACTTTTCTCTTTCTTACTTTACTCTTTCCTATCAATTTTTCTTTTCTTCTCTCCAAGTTGATTTCTAATTCTCTTCTTTTCTCAATCTGTGACCCTAGATTGCGAACGACAACCAATCTTCATCGTGCTCAGTCGTCGTTGTGCCCAAAACTAATCCCCTCAAGTCAATCGTCATTGTGCTTCGGTTAGAAGAAGCCCCTCCTACCCATTCGTCTTCGAATCCACCGTTGTGCCTAGTTGTCTTCGAATCCACCACCTTGCCTAGTCGTTGTCGTGCTTTCGTCGTAAGAATCCTTCATGCCCTGTCATTTTTTAATCTACTACCGTCGCCACCATCGCGTGCCCAGCCGACCACCACCGCGTACAAGTTTGGATCTGGTAAGTACTTTTTTGTTTTGAAATCACTTATCTAAGCTTGAATCTAGTATATAAGGTTGGAACGGGTATACTTACCTTGTAAACTGTGGCCATATTTGCATTCGAAGTGTTGCACGTTGAATGCCTTGAACGATTTCGAAGTAAAAAATGTAAGTTTCACATGCTCTTGTTTGGTCTGGAAATCACTTATCTAAATTTATTTTGATTTTTTATTCTTTTCTAGATGATTGTGATTGCATGGCTGTTGAACTTGTGATTGTGTGATTTTTGTAGAACTTGTGATTGTGATTTTTGATATCATGTGTATGGTGGTTTTTTATTATTGATATCACGTGAGGAAGTTACTGTAAGTAAAAAAGGGTGGAAATTTTCCAGAAAAAAAGGTAAGAAGAAGGAGATGGAGAGGTTAATAATGAAAATAAGTAATGTTTTTGTTTTGTTATTTTGGTTAATTTTTGTTTATGTTTATGTTTATGTAGTAGTAGTTTGTCAATCTAAGGAGATGGGAAAATTTGGAAAATTCGATGAAGGATGATGAGTAATGAAGAACAAGGGCAGTGAGTTTATATGAAGGAAGATGAAGATGGTGATGATGAACTATGTATCTTCCATTGATGAGAGTTTCAGAAACCATTTGGAACTGAAACTTTTGAATTTGTTTCTCCTTTTTCCCTTTTAAATTAAATATAAATATATACATAAATTTTGACATTAAAAAAATTTAAAAATTGAAGCAAGAATCAAATATAGTTGAATTTGAATCCAAAACCTTTTTATGATTGAACTATTTTTTTCTTTCTCAATTTTGATTTTCAATATGGGATGTATTTTGAAAATGTTAGAGATGTACCTTGAAATGAATGGTTGAAAGTGAGGGAGAAAAATAGGGTTTGGAATTAAATAATGAATTAAATTAAAAAATGTATATCAATTAAATTTTAAAAAATGGAGAAAAAAATGTATATCGATTAAATTACTTTACTTTTTAATTAAGAAATGAAGTGAGATATATGTCATATTGATGGTTAAGAAGTTTGGAATTATATGTCATAAGAAATCCTTAAAGTCTTGTTTCACTTCCTTCATTTGAAATTATATGTCGTAATGATGGTTAGAAGTTTGTGTTTGTTGTTTGTGGATGGTTTAATTTTGATATTTGTTTGTTACTTCATTAATACAATTGCGAGTTTTGTAGTTGTTTGAGTGTATATAGAACTTTTTTATTGTTTGGGTGTAAATAAAACTTGTTGGTTTTAATTTGAGATTTTAAGTATTATTGTAGATTATAGTTAAGTTTACAAGTTGAAGATTACTTAATTATGGTTTTTTTTTTTGTAGTTTAAATTGCATCTAACATAAATGTGTAAGTGTTGCATGTTGCATGTCAATCGATTTTCAAGAGAATTTTATTTATGTCTTGGACTCTTTTCGAAGAAAAGATAATGAATACATTCATGGAGTCATAAATGTGTAAGTGTACTTACGATTTACTTCTTATTTCATTTTATTGTCATCTAATTCTAATGTTTCCAAATGAACAAAAGGATTAAAAACATGGCAAGCTAAGCATGATTTACAACATTATCAGTCAACTCCAAAATGGAAACCTATAAAGGTAATTTGCATTGACACATAATTATTTTCAATGAAACATAAGAATAATTTGTATCCAATTTATATATATGCAGTGCCCTCGTCAATTGGATTCTATAGGGTGTGGATATTATGCCCAAAAGTATATGAACGAAATAGTGCATAATACTAGTACTCCCATCACTAGCCTTGTAAGTTTCTATCTTCACTTTTCATATGTTACAATTAAATAAACGATCTAAACTCATTCTTTCCATACCTTTTTGTTTGTATAGTTCAATACAAAAAATGCATATTGGCAAGAGGAGATTGATGAGATTCCAACAAAATGCGCAAGTTTTGTTAGTCAATTTGTGTAAGCTTTTAAATATTTTTTTTAAAAAATAATTTATAAGTTACTAGTTGACGTCAGTTTATGAAGGAACTGGTTGTTGTTGTAACACCCCAAAACTATTAAGTAAATTTTAATTTTTATTATGTTGAATTTTGGGTGTTAATTGTGAAATTGTTTTAAATTGTGGAAATTAAGTGTTTTGGAAAGATATGCGATTAATTTTTAAAATTGAAATTCTATTGTTAAAGTTTTAATTTTTGGATTGATTGGTTGGTGAATTAAATTTGTAAGTTGGAAGTATTATGGGTAATTGTTTATATGTGTATAAATAAAGTTATGGAGAAATAAGAATAATTATATTATGGGATAGTATAATTATTAAAGAAAATATACTATATTTTTTTAAAACAGAAAGTTTAGGTGATGGAATGGGTTAGTAATGAAGAAAGAGAGAAAATTAATTGGAATATGAAGAGAAAAAGGTAAAGATAAGTTATTTGGGAAAATTAAATAATAATAATAATTATTATTATTATTGTATATATTTAATACCCACTAGTGATGTGTGCCATAGATAGTGTTCACCTTCTCCTTCACCATTCAACCCTAGACCAGCCGTTGCCCCAGTCCTCCAGTCGTCGTTGCACGCAACACTCTGGTGAGAGCGTCTCCGTTCATCCCAAAGCTAAAGCGTCACGGTCGCAAAGCTAGCCGTTCGATTCCCTCTAGTCGCATCGACTTGTTTTTGCCTTTAGACCGTCGAACGACCCTTGTCTTCCTCCATACGCTTCTCCTCTGTCGTTAGTCATCTCTCTTTGTACGAAAGTCCATGACATCGATCGTTCTCCATCTCGACAGTAGCACATAACCCACGTAGCCAAGCCACTCCCTCTATTGGTGAGTCATGCATCCCAGTTGTCCCTTGTCCAAGCCGCACGCGTGACTCCCCCTCCACGAGTCGCCCGTCCGAGCCGACTACGCTATCGAGTCGTTCCCTGTTTTGAGCCACTTTTGAAGTGCTTTTGCTTAGTATTGATTAGGTTTGGTAGCCACATTAATTATCTATTTTGTTCCAAGTAAGTTAAATTATGGATTTAAGTTGATTTATGTTTAATTTGCTTGAAGGTTCAAGCATAATTTTAGGAATTAAGGATGTGAATTTTCCAATTAAGGTTGTGTTGGAGTCAACCTTAATCTTGGGGTATGTTTGGATAAGCTTGGTTGTCTAGTTAAACAGTAGGGTGATAATGACAAAATTATTAATTTTAATTTTGTTCATGTTTAGGACTGAGTCTTAAGAGGAGTTGACTGACAACCTGTGAATTATTATCCTTAGGAAATCTTCAGGTAAGAGATTTTCCTATTAGACCTCATTTTGAAGCTACATATATGTTTTGTATTACTTAGTAGTCTGGCTAAGGGATATAATATGACTGTTTGAGATGACCTTATAAATGGTTACTTTGGTAACCATATTATGATTGAGATACAATATTACTGAGGCATGCTATGATTAAATATGCTATGTTTGAGACATGTCTGACTGAGTTATGATATTGATGTTATAATATATATGTATAGGCTATAGTGTTCTGTTAAATTTACGTGTTTGTGTCGTACCATATGAGTGTCCCTTGGGATCACCACCTATGAATGCATGTGTGTCTAGTTCAGATATGTGATTCGATGATCACTTACATCCCAACTCTCCTTTAAGGTGATTCCTTCGGGTTCATTGAGAGCCCAAATGTGTCCCTACGGGACCACTGGATAGCGTGCATTCGGGAGCACAATAGTATGAGATACTTTATTATAGGACTTTAACGGGATGTTAACAGACACATAGCGAGACTAATAGTGGGTCCCTTACTGAGTATAAATTTATACTCATTCTTTTACATGTTTCTTCTCATAGGTAAAGGTAGAGGTAAAGTCAAGCTGGCGAATGACAAGAAGTGACAGTGGTTTGCCATAAGGGATAGTTCCAGTTTACTTCCGCATTTAGATTCCAGTAATTTATATTCATAAACTTATTTTTGAACTCATGTTAAATTTCAAGTATTCCTTTTTATATTTTTGGGCCTTAAACTAGTGTTTTAATTAGTTATTTTAAGTATTTATTTAGTTATTTTATCCCCTCTTTACATATATTTTATTATTTTTTTAACTAAATATTTAAAATATTTCCTTCAATTTTAGTATTTTCTTGTATTTATAAATGAAAAGTCTATATTTACTTAAATGGTAATGACTTCAACTTCGTAGGAGAGATAGGTCGTCACGTAGAAGTGTTTGTAAAGGTGGTAGGAGAGATAGAGAAGCTGGACGTAACCAACCTAAGGGACAACCTGAAGGACAGTCGCCTATACAAGTTGTCGATCCCACGACACCTGTCACTCAAGCGGACCTTGCTGCCATGGAGCAAAGGTATAAAGACTTGTTGTTCGAAGTAATGGCACAACGACTACTTGTCCAACAGATTCAGACAGCTTCTGTTCAGGCACCAGCTGCAAGGGTTCAGATTCCAACTACAGGAGTTTAACCTTCCATTGTAGCCTAGAACCTACCTGACATGCTTTCAGTAGAACCCAGGCACCTGAGGGACTTTAAGAAGTATAACTCTTGGACTTCCGATGGATCATTGGCAGACCCCACCAAGGCGTAAATGTGGTTGAGTTCAGTGGAGACTATCTTTCACTACATGAAGTATCTCAACGGTCAAAAGGATCAGTGCTTCATATATTTACTGACTGACAGAGGCAGAGGTTGGTGGGGAGTCTACAAAGAGGATGTTGGGTGGAGATATGAGTCAGATCACGTGAGAGCAGTTCAAAGAAAATTTTTATGCTAAATTCTTCTCCACCACAGTGAGAGAGGCCAAGTGTCAGGAGTTTCTAAAGCTTAAGCAAGACAACATGACTGTGGAGGAGTACGATCAGAAATTTGATGCGTTATCCTGATTTGCACCCAAGCTATTGAGAATCGAGGCAAAGAGAGCCGACAAGTTTGTCAGAGGTCTTAAGTCAGAGATCTAGGGTTTCGATCGAGTCCTTAGACCAACTACCCAAGCGGATGCACTATGTATGACAATAGATTTGAGTTTGTAGGAGAGGTCGGAGTTGGCCAAGGTTGTAGAGAAGGGGCCAACTTTAGGGTAGAAACGAAAGGCTGAGCAATATTCGATAGCAGCACCACAGAGGAATTTGAGATCAAATAGTTTGTTCCAACGACACCGATGCTTAGGAAGGCAAAACCTTGAAGGAAATACCCATGTTTCCTAATTGTAGAAGGCCTCATTCAGGTCGTTGCCTAGCAGGAAGAGGATTATGTTACAAGTGCAGGCAAGCTGGGCAGTTAGCTGATAAGTGCCCTCAGAAAATCGCTCGGGGCTGTTTTGAACCAAACTTCCACATTCCATCAAGGGAGAGTTTTTTCCAGTAGTAGGCAGGAGACTGAGAGAGTTGGCACAATGGTGATAGGTACACTCCCAATCTTGGGACATCTTGCTTTAGTATTATTTGAGTCGGGGTCCTCTCATTTTTTTATATCCTCAATGTTTGTCCAACATACGAGTTTATAAGTAGAACCTTTGAGTTACATGTTGTCTGTCTCTACTCCATCTGGAGAAATTATGTTGTCGAGAGAAAAGATAAAAGCATGTCAAATAGAAATAGCAGAGCATGTTTAGATGTAACTTTATTAGTATTGGACATGTTAGATTTTGATGTAATATTAGGCATGGATTGACTATCTGCTAACCATGCAAGCATGGATTATTCCCGTAAGGAGGTAGTCTTTAACCCTCCTAAGGTAACTAGTTTTAAGTATAAGGGGGCAGACAAAGTTATCTCAAGCATGAAGGCTAGTAAGCTGCTCAACTAGGGTATTTGGAGTATCTTGGATAGAGTTGTGGACACCAAAGGGCTTAAAGTATCCTTATCATCTGAGCCAGTGGTAAGGGAATACCTCGATGTTTTTCTAGAAGAGCTTCCAGGACTTTCACCTCACACAGAGGTTGATTTTGCCATAGAGCTGAAACCAGGTACTGGTCCAATATCGAGAGCCCCATACAAAATGCCTCCAATTGAATTAAAGCAGCTGAAGATCCAGTTTTGCAGGAATTGTTGGACAATGGCTTTATTTGACCTAGTGTGTCACCTTGGAGAGCATCATTGTTGTTTGGGAAGAAGAAAGATAGGTCAATACGTCTTTGCATTGACTATAGAGAGCTCAACAAGGTAACAGTCAAGAACAGATATCCGTCGCCCAGAATTAATGACCTATTTAATCAGCTGCAGGGAGCTACTGTGTTCTCTAAGATCAATTTAAGTTCAGGATATCACCAGTTGAGGATTAGGGACAGTGATATATCTAAGACAGTCTTTCATTCTCGTTATGGACATTATGAGTTTATTGTAATGTCCTTTGGCTTGACAAATGCTCCTACTGCATTTATGGAGTTGATGAACAGAGTGTTTAAAGATTTCTTAGACACCTTTGTGATAGTTTTTATTGATAACATCTTGGTTTACTCCAAGACAGAGGGTGAGCATGAGGAGCATTTGCATCAGGTGTTAGAGACTCTTCGAGCCAATAGGCTATATGCCAAGTTTTCTAAGTGTGAGTTCTGGTTGAAGCAAGTGTCGTTCCTTGGTCATATAGTATCTAGTGAGGGAGTTTTTATGGACCAAGCGAAGATCAAAGCCATTACCAGTTGACCTTGACCTTCTACAGTTAGTGAAGTTCGAAGCTTTTCGGGTTTAGCAGGTTATTACAATAGGTTTGTGGAAGGATTCTCTTGTATAGCTAGCCCTTTGACGCAACTGACAAGGAAGGGAACTCCTTTTGTTTGGAGTCCAACATGTGAGAGCAGTTTCCAAGATCTTAAGTAGATACTTGTTACTGCACTAGTTCTTACAGTGCTAGATGGGTCTAGCAATTATGTGATATACAGTGATGCCTATAAAAAAGGACTGGGTTGTGTATTGATGCAACAAGGTAAGTTGGTTGCTTATGCTTCCTGTTATTTGAAGAGTCCTGAACAGAACTAACCTACACATGATTTGGAGCTAGCAGCAGTAGTTTTTGCACTGAAGATTTAGAGGCACTATTGATATGGTGAGAAGATTCAGATTTTCACTGACTATAAGAGCCTGAAATACTTCTTCACTCAGAAGGAGTTAAATATGAAACAGGGAAGATGGCTCGAATTGGTCAAGGACTATGACTGAGAGATTCTGTACCACCCAGGTAAGACAAATGTGGTAGCTGATGCTCTTAGTAGGAAGGTATCACATTCGGCAGCACTCATTACCAGTCAGATTTCTTTGCATAGAGACTTTGAGAGAGATGAGATTGCAGTTGTAGTGGGAGAGGTCACGTCAAAGTTAGCTCAGCTGTCAGTACAGCCTACTTTGAGACAGAGGATTATTATTGCCCAGCTTACTGATCCTTATATGGTAAATAAGCGCCGCTTAGCAAAAGTAGGGCAAGTTGATGAGTTCTCCATATTCACCAATAAGGGACTCATGTTTCAGAAACGATTATGTGTGCCAGCAGACAGTATAATTAAGACCGAGTTATTGACTGAGGCTCATAGTTCTCCATTTTTTATGCATCCAGGCAGTACAAAGATGTATCAGGATTTGAAGTTAGTTTACTGGTGGAGAAATATGAAGAGAGAGGTGGCAGACTTTGTCAGTAAGTGTTTGGTATGCCAGCAGGTGAAGGCACCACGACAAAAACCAACAGGTTTGTTGCAACCTTTGAGTGTGCTAGGGTGGAAGTAGGAGAATGTGTCTATGGACTTCATTTCAGGACTGCCTAAGACCCTGAAGGGTTATATAGTGATATGGGTTGTTGTTGACAGGCTCACGAAGTCAGTAGATTTTGTACCAAGGAAGTTCACTTATACTGCCAGTAAGTGGGCACAATTGTATATGACGGAAGTAGTGAGGCTGCATTGAGTGCCGGTATCTATAGTTTTCGACAGAGATGCCCGTTTTACTTTCATGTTCTGGAAAGGACTTTAGGCTGCCATGGGCACGAGATTGGACTGTAGTACAACTTTTCATCCTCAGACTGATGGTCAGACAGAGCGTTTGAATCAGATTTTTGAGGATATGTTACGAGCTTATGTGTTGGAGTTCTCAGGGAGTTGGGACTCTCATTTGCACTTGATGGACTTCGCCTACAATAACAGTTACCAGACTACTATTGACATGGCACCGTTTGAAGCTTTGTATGGTAAGAGTTGTAGATCTTCTGTTTGTTGGAGTGAAGTTAGTGAGTAGAGGATGTTAGTCCCTGAGCTAGTTCAGACCACCAATGAAGCCATACAAAAGATTAGAGGAGCTCGCATGTTGACGGCACAGAGCAGACAGAAGATTTATGCTGATGAACGACGTAGGGATCTTGAGTTTGACGTAGGGAACATGGTTTTTCTGAAAGTAGTATCTATGAAGGGTGTTTTGAGATTTGAGAAGAAGAGGAAGTTGAGTCCACTTTTTGTAAGGCCATTGTGAAGGGATAAAAGCCCTATGGCAGCGGAAGAATTAAAGAACCATTACTTAATTTAATTGGAAATATTAAAATACCATTACATTGACAAAATTAGAACCAAAATTCTAAATAAATTCTAAGCATGCTTTTTTTATTTAAGAGATACAGAGAACTTACTTTTGTTGATATCTTTGAATTTGCAAACCATCGAATTGGGACACCACCCGTCGGAGACCTTCCTATCCTCTGGGATGAGATTGGTTTGTGGAAACCAATGGGATGGGAAAAGGTATAGAGATTTTTAGAGAAATTCTTTTCTTTTATTTTTGCAGAGAGAAAAAAGTCTTGACTTTTTTCTTAATAAATTCGTTTTAAAGAAAACTGTTTT
>JBBPDI010000009.1:18928117-18954732 GCA_037974545.1 Cucumis variabilis | reverse complement strand
AACTCAAATTGTTTCTTTGAAAGTACGATTCCAAATGAATTTAATATTTTGTGTGAATCAAGGTTTTTCGTTGAATTGAATGACTTTGACATGGTTAAAGAAAAAGTTGGGTTGTTACAGATTCATTGCCTCCATGTGAATCTTGTCTTGAAGGAAAGTGATTAAAAGACCTTATTGGAAAAGGTTATAGAGCTAAAGAGCCCTTAAAACTTATACATTCAAACCTCTGTGGTCCGATGAATGTAAGAGCTAGAGGAGGTTTTGAATACTTCATCTCTTTTATAGATGATTATTCAAGGTATGGTTATTTATAGTTAATGGAGCATAAGTTTGAAGATCTTAAAAAGTTCAAGGAGTATAAGGCTGAAGTTGAAAACCTATTAAGTAAAAAGATTAAAATACTTCGATCTGATCGAGGTGAAGAGTACATGGATTTGAGATTTCAGGACTATATGATAGAACGTGAAATTTAATTCCAACTCTCATCACCTGGTACACCTAAAAAAAATGGTGTATCAGAAAAGAGAAACAGAACCTTTTTAGACATGGTTCATTCAATGAAGAGTTATGCTCAATGGCCTAACTTGTTTTAGGGGTACGTAGTAGAGACTGCAATTCATATATGATTTGTTGATTGCCCTAAAGAAACGAGAGATGGTGTATTTTTCAATCCACAAGAAAAAAAATGTTTGTATCTACAAATCCTACTTTCATGAAAGAAAACCACATGACGAAGCAAATTAGTATTAAGTGAAACTACTGATGAATCAACAAGTTCTCTAATCTATAATTAGAAAGCATGTTTAGTCTTTAAGTCTTATTAAGAAAACTAGTTTCTTAATTATTTTTGCCAATGTACTGGTATTTTGGGATTTCCAAATTAAATTAAGTAATGGTTCTTTAAAATCTTTCGCTACCATAGGACTTTTATCCCTTCAGTTCGATGTAACTCGCATGAAAAGTTTGGGAGAGAAGAAGGTAGTGAGATATAATGAAGATGGAGTACCAATTGGTGAGAATGGAATGTAGTTAAAGTCTTTCATAGGGTCTGTGATATATTATCATGTCCCTATCACATATACGTCTTGGAAAAGTGTGCCTACTGAACTGAAAGAAGAATACAATTGCAGTATATATAATTTTCATGTGTTTATATTGATAATGTTCCTGATGTATGTACACGTTACTAAGTGCTTTTAAATATTTAGGTCGCCTTTGTCATTGATCCAAGATCTAGAAAAAACATTCTCCAAATTGTAGGCATTTCGTTTTGTTAGTTTAAGAACTAGCTAAAACAAAACATTGATCCAAGATTTATGAAAAACATTCTCCAAGCTGTAGACATTTCATTTCGTTAGTTTAAGAACTAGCTAAAACCAAAATACATTATGCCATATAAAGATTAAATGCAAGTCCTACAAGTTTCACTAGAAAAGTATTCATTTATTGATCAAAATCATCGAAAAGAATTTGTAAGGTTAAGATTATTGGAGATTTTTCAAGTATGAACAATGTTTTCATGGTAAATAGTTTAATATTTGTTACTTTCTCACTAACACTTTTTACATTTGAATATAGGTAAAAAGACAATTGCAACAAGCTCGACGATCTAAGAACAAGTACTACCATAGAAGCTCGAGGAAAAGTTATGCCAATCTTATTGAGGAAATGGTAAGAATTAATTTATGTTCTCACAATTATTAAGTTTATCAAAGTACATTCCAATTTTTGTTCATTAGAATTGTAATGTAGAAGAAGGAGGGTTCAAATGAAGCTGACTTCAATCGAGCCGACATGTGCAAAAAAGCTCAAGTTAACAAACAAGAAGAGCATTACAATGATGATGTTCAGCAAGTCATCCATAAAATAGTGAGACTACTTGTAGATTACACATTTGGATTAACCATACATAAGCATTTCTATAACTTAGATTAGTTTTGCTATCCTTTTAGGATTAGATCTCAATGAATACAGATTCATCGTCCTTCAACGAACACTCTTCCAATGATGTTATAACTCAAGCACTGGGTATGAAAGGGCATCATGATCGTGTGCGTGGGGACCTTTAATGAATAAAGAACTTCAAAAGCACGTTAATGAATTAGAAGCACATATTCACAATAATTTGTCTACACCATTATCTAGACACATAAGCTGTTTGAAACCAAGTTTTTTGAATATGGTTAAATATCAAGTCTATTCGATAAATAAAAATAAGAGGATAGAGGTGGAATCGATGGAGAAACTAAAAGAGAATGAGACTAAAGGGAAATATAAAGAGAATGAATCTAAAGGGAAGGAGGTGGAGGAGATCAATATAAATGGCAATAAAGTAGAGTTGGACATCTTCAAGGTATGTGATCCACTAATAAACTCAAATGTCTAATATTTATGTGCATCTTATTGAATGTGGATATTGGCCTTGAATTAGGAGGGAGTCTTAACAAAAATTCCTAAGGAAAGAGAGTTTTCTGTGCGTCGACATCGATTTTGCCAATAACTTTAAAGTGGATTCTTAGATATGCTGAGAAGGTAATGGATAAAGATTCTAGTATCTATTCCACTATCTGTTGGCATTTTTTGTATTAGTCAAAAGTGTTTTGTGGTCCAAGAAGACATCATTGACTTTTGTAACATGAATAAAGTGAAAACATTTACATTAGTGGCCTATATGACGTAAGTTAATTTTATTTCTTTGCATTTAAATTTATGTAGCTCGTTTACACATTCATAATATTTTGTAGGTACTTGTATTCATTCATTCTTGATTCAAAGGAATGATTGCAGTACGTTTTTGTGATATCTTTCAGACATAACTCACAAGAGTCTCGAATTTGAAACTTATGCAGTACATTGATGGTCTCAAAAGCAAACCAAATAGTTCTTGCTCCTTTTAATTTTGGGTAAGTCAAGTTATTGTATCAGTTTAATTGACAATAAAATAGTACTTATATTTTATATAATTAGGGGTCATTGGGCACTGCTTGCCATAAATGCGTACGACGATAAAGTATTCAACCTTTACTCACTAAGACAACATCAAAAGCAACTACAAGATATGTACCCAACACGTAAGTTAATCTTCTATGTCACATATCATTTATTCTAATGTGTGTACAATATTTTAAAATTTGTGCAATCTTATTTTGACAAATTAGAGCAAAATCAATCTTTCAATCACAAAAGAACGTTCAGAAATGTTGAAAATAAACTTTAATGTGAATAGTAAAGACAAGTATAAACACCTATGGCATATTCATTGTATTTTGTAGACTACTAGTAATTAGGATTTCTTCATTATTCTATTTTGTTCTTTTTTATATAGTGTCCTCTACAAGTGTGGATACCACGCCATGAGGTTTATGAGGAAAATTGCAACTAGATGAAGCATTGTCATATCGGATTTGGTAGGTTATCAAACTATTTCTTTTGTAGAAGCAATAACTTTCATGAACACTAACCTAGGGAACAATAACTTTCTTGTGTGGGATCATCTAATTTGTTGAGACTTAAGTTAATCAGTTTGATTGGATTGTGAGTTAATTAATTTATATTTCACATTTATAAATTGATAAACCAAGATCATACTCACAAGTCAAGCTAGATGAGTTGACTTGAGTTAGCTGACTTTTTGGATTCATACATGTGATTGTTGCCTTTTTTTTTCATTCTAAAGTAGGAAATATATTTGTTATGGTTGCCATTTTGTAACTTTTTGTATAGATAATGTGGGTCAATTTTTTGAATTGTTCATATGGGGGGAGGGGGAGTTGATTAGTATACTTTTAAGATTAGATTTATTATAGCTAGATAGTTTTGGAATAAGTGAGTTACGATGTTGAGTTGAATTAGTGGCTATCTAAAGAAATTATATATATTGTTTTTGTAAATGGTCTTAAATAATCATATATATGTAAAGTTTTAGAAATGATTATATCTGTATGGTGAAAGTTTTTATTTATGTTCTAGTTTTGAAACTGTATTTGTTAATGTTGGTTATATATATTTATGAAACTATTGCTAGACCACTATACAAGGACTGTGTGAGCATAATACATGAAAAAAAGTATAATTGAATTATAATTTTTTTTTTTTAAAAAAAAAATTTGAAACATGCTTGACAATTTTTAAATTTCATAAAGAAGTACATTCTCAACGGTTTTAAAATATCATAAAAAAAACATTCTTGACGGTTTTTATACTGCCCAAAAATTTAGATAATTTTTGACTTAATTATCGTACTTTTGTTTATTTAGATTTAATTTATTGGTTGTTATTTTGATTTCTCATAATGAGAATTATTTGATGTTGTGGACATTGAAATTAAATAGATATTTGTTGGATGAATATTTAATTAATTAGAGGATTTGAACTTGTGATGTTTGTTGAGAAATTGATCTAATTGTATGTTATGAGGCTTAAGTAAAGTCATGGAATTTAATTGGTGTAATGTGTTAGATTAATTAAATATATGTAAATTGGTATGTATATTTAATTAAAAATTTTGAAATTTTGATGGAGAATGCTATTAATTATGATGTGAGAGCCCGATAACTTGAGTTGTTCGAAGATTAGAACTTTGGAGAATAAAAGTTTCTTAAGAAGGAAAGATTGTAATGTTTCAAAAATTAAGATAATTTTGGAGTTAATTATCTTAGTTTTTTTTAACTAGGTTTTATTTATTCGATGTTAGTTGATTTCATTTAATGAAAATTATGTGGTTTTGTGGAAGTTGGAATTTAATTAAATAATTTTAGGTGTTATTAATTAAATCGAAGATTGAAAATTTTGTTGGAAATTTGATAATATGGTGATATATATATATATAATTATTTAAGGAAAATATATTGTATTTTGGAAAGAGAAAGATATAGATAAATAATTGTGAAGAAAAATTATTTGAAAGAAAGATATTTGAAGGAAAGATATTTAGAGAAAAATGAAAATAATTATATTATGGAAAATATAATTATTTGTAAAGTATATTTATTTTGAGAGCAAGATAAAAAATTTATTGAATGAAACTAAATAAGGGAAGGGAAGGATTTGAGTTATTTTGATAATAGATAAAAGGAAAAGGAAAAGAAAGATGATATTAATAATATTAATAATATATTATTATTAATTGTGTATTTAAAAAAAACCAACCTTGAACTATGTGCCATCATTTTTTTCAAACTTCATCTTCTTCCTCCCGCCAACCCTAGCAGCCTGCCTTACGTCCCGCTAGCTGTCAGTCATCTTCTTTGTTTTGTACCCAGACGACGTTGCACCACCTGCTCTTTGTTCCATTGAAGTCAAACGTACGCCGCCTTCTATCGTGCGGGAAACTCGTCCACACGAGTCTAACTGTCGCACACCATTCAACACAAACTTTTCTGTGCTCGGCTCCATCTCACGTAAATCTTCATCTCCCACAGTTGTCGAACGAACCCAATCTTGACTCAAGCCGATATGTTATTCACCGAGCCACACATGTGCCAAAGTCCCTTTTGCAAGCCAACGGTTTGAGCCAATCCTTCCTTCCAGCCAACCTCTATCCCAAGTCGTGAAGCTATTTGCTAGCTGCGTGAGCCACCGTTCTCCTTCACTTATTGTTTAACCAAGCCAAGACAATTGAGCCATTTTAATACTGTTTGGTTCATTTGGCTAATATTTTAGAAAAATAATCGGTGGAATTTTACCCGTAAGGTTGAATTGGTTTCAACCTCAACTTTGAGATTGATTCATTGGAAAGCTATGACTATTAGGGAATAAACTTTTAGCTAATCTCGAGGTAAGAGATTCTACTGTCGAAAATTCGAATTAAACTTTTAGCTACATGTAGTTTGTGATTATGAATTGATGGTAGTTGAAAATGCATAATGAGATGTTGTGGTTGATGACTCATGTTATGTTGATGATGATGACTGATATATTGTTGATGATGATGAATGGTGATACATGATATATCAATCACATGATGAAGGATGTTATGATTGATATTCATGTTATGTTTATGATGTGTTTATTAGTACATGCTTTTAGACTATGGCGTGTCTGTTAACTTTATTTGTTTTGCTTTTACCCCATATGTATTGTGATCTTATCTATGAGGTCATTTACACGATAAAGGGTGATCCTACAGGACCACCGCAAGATAAGGGGTGCACCTACGGATCACACGCACGTTTAGGGGAAAATTTTATTGTGTATATGGGGTCACTCACATGATAAGGGTTGTTTCGATGGAACCACTCGAACGATAAAGGGTGTACCTACGTATAATATACATGTTTACGAACTATGTGCCTATGATCACTCGCACGATAAGGGGTGTTCTTATGGGTCACTCACACGATAAAAGGTGTTTATCACACCCCCTCCCGGATTACCTGCTAGCTTAGATCGAAAAACTGTGTGAAGCCGACAGACAATGCTTTTCTCTACCTGTAACTGTCGACCCTGCTTAAAACTTCAACGTGATAAACTTGCTACTCTAGTATATAAACTATTGTACATGCAACATAACACAGTGGATCCTAAACTAATCACATACATACATAACGTGTAGTCCAGAAATAACTGATTTCACGAGTAAACATAGTGACACCTTAACCAAAATATAACCAACAAAGGTTTATACAACCACAACTCCTATAATACTTACATAAAATGTAGAGTATCTATATCATACTAAGATATATACATCATAACACAACAGACTCTATGTACAACTCTAACCACGTACTGGCAATCGATATCGGAGCTTCAGTAGACTAGGCACCAAAAACTCGATCTCTACCTGGAAAGTGGGTAAAATATTTTAGAAGGGGTAAGCTATGAAGCTCAGCGAGTGACTCAGTTTAAAACTAAAAATTTATAGGTAAGAGCACGTGAAAGCTTACACATACAAATCTGTTTATACAAGTCGTGAACATAGACATATAATAGTAAGAATAGCTTCTTCAAATTAGGGGTGTAAGAATATGGGTTGAACCGAAATAACCCGGACTACCTAACCCATATAACAAGGGTTGGGTTGGGTTGAGTTAAAAAAAAAATTATTTTTTTGGGTTGGGTTAGGTGTTGAAAAATTCGGTTCAACTTAACTCAACTCGAATATATATAAATATATATATATATATATATATTATTTAATAAAAAAAATTAGGTTAATATTTTTGCTAACCCATTCCATCCCTCTCCTCGCGGGCGCGTCTTCTCCTTTACTTCTCGTTCTCAATCTCTTTGACTCTTTACCTTCTAACTTTAGTTTCGCCTCTACCTCGTACGTCTTCTCCTTCTGTCGTTCGACGTCTTCTCCTTCGTCTCAACTCAAGTCTCTGACGTCTCCTTCTCTTTCGTCTCAACGGAGTCTCCTTCTCCTTCATCTCAACTTAAGTCTCTGACGTCTCCTTCTCTTTCGTCTCAATGGAGTCTCCTTCTCCTTCGTCTCACCGACGTCTTCTTCTCGACTTCTCCTTCATCTCATCGGCTTCTCCTCTTTTTTCCATCTTTGATTCTGTTCAAATCCAAGACGATGAGACCGACCAATAGCTTTTACCCATCTCCGATCCCAATCTGACAACCCAACTGAACCCAACCCATATTTTACGAGTTGGGTTGGGTTGGGTTGAAAACTAAATTTGGGTTATTCGGGTTGCCAACCCAAATAACCCGAAAATATGGGTTGGGTTGAGAATGTATCCCAACCCAACCCAATTTCACCCCTACCTCAAATACTCAATATATATGTCATTTAAATCTAGCAAGGCATATCAAGTTTATTAAAATATTTTAACTAACATGACAAATCTACATTGGGGCACACCCAGTACAATAACGTTTACAAGCTCTACGATGTAGTGGGGCCCGCCCAGTACTCTTATCGTCTTTGTCGTAGTGGGGCCTGCCCAGCACTCACTACAACATCGTTGTTATAGAGTACACTCAACATCAATAATGAAATCTAACCTGTATGCACACGGTACCATATAGCCTCGTGCTCAATACCTCAGTCATTTAGTTAATAGAAACATCAGAAAAATCATACGAAAACATTAAAACATGCCTGCTATCTTTATCTTTCGTAAAGCTCAAGCTTACTTAAATTGTTTGTGAAAAGTTGTAGTTCTTAAATCAAAATATGGTAACTCATGCTTGAAAATAATCATGGAATTCAAATGATTTTCAAAGCTTGCAAATAAACGTGTAGATCAATCAATCATACTTAATAATTAGGAGAAAATGAAAAAGTATTTTCAAAATTGGTTTTGGTTACTCACAGTCTTAAGATTAGTTTTCCGATCTTTAAATCCAACCTATTTCCTCTTGGCCTGTCAAACAACCATAACCGAGTATTAGAAACCTAAATATTATGATCTTAAAATATTATGCTTGACATATCTCACTAACGATATTGCTAAAGAAGTCTATCCTTAAAAATAATAATCCATACTTTACCATTTTCTCAGAATTTTCCAGATTCACAGCACACAATTCAAATGATCATAACTCTTTTAATACTTAACCACAAATGTATTTCTTTATGTCAAAATCTTCATTTTGAGGTCCTCTCAAACTTAAGTCAGGACATCTAAATCTGATTCCCTGTGTATAATCTCAGGTAGCCCTCGAAACTAAACCACTCCAAAAATCACGCAAACAATAATCCCTTCAACTTGTCCCTGCAATTTAACTTATTTTTAGTCATTTTTGGTTCATGGTTTCTTCATAAAAGATGTAGTAAATTGAATGATATTTCCAAAAATATTAAATAGAGATCCAAACTCCATCGGTACATTCTGAAATACAGAAAAAACCAAAGATCTCCTAAATTCGCGAGAAAACTACCTGCCCTGTGTTCTTTGTCAAAATTCACCTAATGAACATCAAAATTTGCTCAAGATTCCTTCATAAAGTTTGTTTGAAAATGATTAGATTTCAGTAAATGTAAACCTCACCTCTTAATTCTGTTTGTGTAGCTCGAAATCAATAAAAAACCATAAATGTGCTTAATGAACTATAGAGAAATTGATTTCGCAAACTCCTTGTGTTCTTCAACAAAAAATTCTTGAGCTTCTTATTCTACCTCTCTCAGTCTTCTTCCCTTTGAAGTCTCTGAAATTTTGGTGCAGAAATGGTGAAGAAAATGGTAAAGAAAGGAATGAAACAAAATTGGAGGTGGATGGGTTTATGACACAAAACAAAATCCACCGATTGAAAATCCTCCTTCTTTCTTTTCTTTTGTTTTTACTTTACTTAATAATAACCAATAAATATATTATATATTTACATATACATATATACTTAATTTCCCTTTTTCTTTTATTCCTTTCACATAAAAAGTATAAAATAAAATAGACAAAGAAAAATATCGAGTTTACAGTGTTTGTACGGTCTCACTCTCTCAGGTGTGCTCCATTGGACACATGACACTATTATTATGTTTCTAACAAAAAGTTAACAAATCACTTAGCGGTTCCAGTAGTGGGTCCCTTACTGAGTATATGTAAGACCCAGATTTTAGGTAGTGTAGTTTTTCCAAAGAGTTTAAGAGGTTTGAAAGAAGGAATTTTTTGGTTAAGTATCAAAGAATAGTACTTTAGGCGTTTTGGGTTGTCTTGGAAAATTAATTATAAAGGTCAGAAAGGTCTTTTGAGTGTTTAAGGTTGGTGAGAAAGAAGGATCGTAGAGGTTTGGAGTCTTAACTAACTTCGAAGAGGAGTTTCTCACAACTCACTTTGACATTTTCACTCAAATTTATCTTCAAAGTTCAGAATTTGAGTTTAGTTTATTGAGGAAGGCTGCTGGGCATTTTAGATATGAGGAAGTTGGCATTTTGGATAAAAGAAGGTTAGTTCGCAAGTGAATCTGAGCAAGTTACACTCTCAGAAGGCTACAAAAAGCATTATTTGGCATTTTGCTCTGAACTTTTGAGGGAAGAAGTTAATGTATTTTATAACAACTTTGCAGAATGAAGTTTTACAAAAAGAGTTACGGATTTTAAGTTATAACTTTTCTAAGTCGGCTTATGTAGTCTGAGCGAGAAACTAGGCGAGATGACCTTGGAAGTTAGATATGCGTTTTGGACAACTATGTGCCATGATAAGGGAAAGCAGTTTAAGAATTTAGTGAAGTGGCAAACCTTGTTAACATGCATTTTAAGGTCTAAAGTAAGCAGAAGGTACCTTAAGGAGGTTTAAGATGGATTTAAGCAAGGATGAGGTGTCAATTTGTACTTATGCAAGGAACTCTATAAATAGGCCAACTTCAGAATTAAGTTTCTCACAATCCACTTGAGCATTTTAAGTGATTTTACTCTCAAATTTTTTATCTTGAGTCTATTTTCTTTATTGTGGCTACTGGTTTAATTTAAGAAAGGAAAAGCTAAGTTTTAGTTAAAAGAAGAGAGAAAGCTCATTCTCGGATAAAAACTGAGTAGTCTTTACTCGAAGGAGGTTCCAGGACGTATTCAGTTGAATCTTTAGATGAAATTTTGAAGTAATATTACTAAGATTTTTTTCAAAAACTTTGTAGAAAGAAATATGTTTATTTGAGCATTGGATGTTAAGTTAAGAGGTCTAAAGAAGAAGCTGAGTTCTGGATGAGAATAAGATTTTGAGAAGTGGCCGAGTTTAAGAAATTAGCATGGCGTTTTGGGCATAAGTTTTGGTTTTAGAAAGGTTTTTCTAAGGATTTTGGGGCTGTGTTTGATGTTTTAGAATAAAAGGGAATTAATTGGAGTTGTTTTTCACATTTCAGGATAAGAAGAAATCGGACAAGCTTATCGACCAAGGTTTTGATATGCGATCAGCGAGTCCATGAAATTACTAAGATTATTTCAACTTATAATTTGTAAAATGATGATTCCTAAGTAACGATTCTAATATGTTTTACTAGCTATTATTTAAGTATGGTTCTAAGTGAATCTTATTTCTTTTTATCAATATGTTTATGAAAAGTGTTAAAACATGTTATTTAGAAAAGTATTCTAAAGCATGAGTTTATAAACGTTTTTAGCAAGCATGTATTTATAAGATTTACAAGCAATGATTTATGTAAGGCATGAGGTTAATAGAATGTTTTTAAAGAGAAAATCGTGGTACTCTATATACCGAGTTCTCAATGGTCAATGTGCACAATCAGGGATATAGGGCTATGCTGACCACTTAGCCGCTGCCACTGAGTTCAGGCAAAGTATGATCAGTGCTCTACTATCTTGACCGAGTTTAGGCAGGAATAGTATGATTAGTGCTCTGCTATCCTGATCAAGTATTTAATCGAGGTTTAGCAGGATAGTATGACAAAAGGCGCTCTGCTATCTTGTTTATGTTTTTCAGGGTATAGAGTATACAGAGCCAAATAAGAATTTGATTGTTAAAAAATGTTCAGTATAAAGATAATTCTTAAAGATTTTATGATATGTTTAAGGTATGTTTGCTTTATATAACCATCACTCACTGGGCTTTTTAGCTCTCCCTTTGAAAATGTTTTTCCACTTTCCAGGTAGAGGTCGTGATCCAAGAACCTGATCGCTATCTTCAGACTGTTGTGCGAAAGTTGTTGATAGTTTAATTATTAAGGGTAAATTTTAATCTTATCATGTACATGGTTTTGCATAAGGTTAAGTGTTGTTATAAATTTATGTTTGGTTTGTAAAGTAAAGCTTGCAGTTATTTGCATTTAGCCTCGACTATCTGTGTAAAGTTTAAAAAGTTGTTTAGGTTATTTCTCTTAGTTTTTATTGCATAAGTTTTCATTTATATAAGTTGCTAAAAGTTATAGTTAAGGTCAATTAATGTTGTTTAGTAGAATAATGACATCGGTTGGCTTCACGCCACGTCTCGAATCGAGCAAGAAGGTGCTTGGGGAGGGGTGTGACAATATATATTATATACTCACTCTTTTCTATGTTTAATAGTTTAGTTAAAGGTAGAAGATCTACTGGGAAGCGACAAGAAGGATCTGTGACATGCCATATGAGGACTTAGTTCTACTTTCGCGTCTATTAATATGATTTTCAGTATTTAAAATTTTAGGCATTTTACTTAAAGATTTACCTTATTTATTTATTCTAGTTTTCTTTAAATTGTTAGTATCTACAGGTCATGTTTTCATATTATCTTTTTATTGGTTTTGTTGATTTTTATATCTCCAAACATTTATTAATATTAATTTTATAAAAAATTTAGTTTTTCCTATTTTCAAGAAAGTGTCTTGTGAATAATGACCTTCGCTTAGATTAAAAGTTTGGGTTGTTACATTTTTTTAATGTCATAAATAAGTACATTCTTGACGTTTTGCAAATGCATAAACAATCAATTTTTTTGACAGTTTTTTCGTATCAAGTAAAGAACATTTTTTACGATTATTGTGTCATGAACACTCATACTATTGACGCTTTTTAAATGTCATGAACACACGTACTTTTGACGATTTTTAACTGTTATGAATATTTGTCTACATGATGTTTATAAAACATCAATGTACACTATTCTTGACATTTTATTAACTATCAAGATGTTCGACTTTCTTGATGCTAGCTTTAATGGCTATTTTGAAATTGTCAAGAATAATACTTATTGATAGTTAAAACACGTCAGGAGATTTGTAGTAGTGTCGTTAACTAAGGGGACAATCCACTTTAACTCGTAGCAACACTTTTCTCACTATAGATATATTTGTGTCCATTTGATATAACCAGCATTAGTAAGTCAATCTTTCACATGTTGTTCCTAACTATGGTTGGATCAAAATACCATTTTACCCCTAAAATTAAGTCTTGTTCCTTTTGTCATTGTTGATCCTCTAATGAACAATTGGTTGGTAAAACAATTAAACAACATCACTCTCTAGCTAATGAGAGGGCAAGACCCTCGTTCAAGACGTAGAGTTAGCAGTTAAGGAAACAACCTCTCTATTATCACAAGAAGCGAATAAAAGTGAATTCTATCTTGCACCTTATGTCACCAGTTATCTACCCGATCTTACCCTTTAAATAGGGAGCGGTCTATTGAGCCAGCACTATTGAGCTGCTCTCACCTATAAAAATCTAAGGATAATCTCTAATAAGCATGAGTTTATAGTAAGTTCAAGAATAAGATTATGTTACCGAGATCGTCAAAGTCAAAAATAGTCAATTTAAAATAGTAAACAATGTTCTAAATTAAAACTAACTTATGTCATGGTTCAGTCTTATACAATCTTATTTGCGTTGCACACCCTCACTTGCATGTCTCTACATGAACGATCTAGAATTAATTTGTTTGTATCAAATACAAAGTGAGTGGTATTTTCATAAGGTCTCCAGAATAGAGTGTCAAACCTTATTCCTATATTACAAACAATTTAGACTATAAACTCGAGCTTAACCCATTTTTTATGTCATTACATAAAGTTCAAATGTTCATACTATAGTAAGGAATCCTATTTTATTGGAATTAAAATTATACAGCGGAAACCACATATTCAATAAATTTTAATTGAACAATACCTCAATAATAACTTTATTGAATAATGAAAAATGTTTAACATTTACAAACCTCGAGTTTGAAGACATAAACTCAACAAAATTATTAGCAAAGGAAAACTTAAATATCCTGGACATCTTTCTCTCAACAATGTTATTTTTGTGGAAGGCTTAACAATAAATCTCATCAGCATAAGTTAGTTGTGTGATAAGGGTTTCAATATTAATTTCTCAAGAAGTAGATGTCTAGTGATTGTTACTGATAAGTCTCTCATCATGGTAGGTACATATTGGTTGCAACATCCCAAGCATAATGTAGTTGTGCTCTTTCCCTAAACACGTAGAATAGTCAAGTGCAAAAAAGTAATACTTTTCAAGAGATTGATGCATAATGAACCTAAAATGAGTATGCTTAGAGAACCTTATTACCTTTTAGAATGTAACGACCCAACTCTTTATACTAAGATGAGGTCATTACCACTAAAATAAAAATAAAGAATTTTTATTTAAAATAAAAGAAAATACTAAAATTTGAAATAAACGCTTCAAATATTTATTTATAAAATATAATTTAAGTGTGTAAAGAAAATAATAAATAAAATATTAGATCAAATACTAGTTCGGGCCCTATTGGAATAGATAGAAAATATCTAAAAGTACGTGTGAGTTATGGAATAAAATACTATAAATCAAATGTTGAAAATGTAAATGTGAAAGAAAACATAAACTGTCCCCTATGGCGAACTACAGTCACTTCATGTCATTCGCAAGCTCCTTTACCTCCAACTTTGCATGAAAATTTAAACATAGAAAAGAGAGAGTATAAATTTATACTCAGTATGGGACCCACTACTAGTCCCATTACGTGTCTGTTAACTTTCCGTTAGAGTCCTGTAAGAAAGTACTACATAACTATTGTGCTTCCAAACGCACGCTATCCAGTGATCCCATTACACATATGGGCTCTCGGTGAACCTGAAAAAATCACCATAAAAGAGAGTTGGACTGTAAGTGATTCCATCGAATCACACATAAAAGCTGGCCACATAGGCATAAATAGGTGGTGATCCCGAGGGACACCTATATGGTACGACTATAATAGAAAAAACTAACAGAACACCATAATCTATACATGCATAACATAAATATCATATCTCAAGCATAATGTAATCTCAACCATAGTATATGTTATTCATAACATCTCATGATCATCAAATATCTCAGTCATACATAACGGTTGTCTATGTAGCTTTCAATATCAAACATCTCTAACAGTCCCATCATGCATCAAAGCCATCATACATCAAAGCTACGTTAACGTACGCATAATGAGGAAAAACCCAATGTCAAGGGTCTAATAGTAGAATCTCTTATATGAGAGATTAGCTAACAGTTAAATCCTAGTTGACAATCAAACTTTCCAGCAAGCAAACCTTAAATATAAATAAGATTTAAATTAATAGTTTGATACCCACATCAAACAATTAATTTCTCAGGTTTACTAACTTACCAACGAAGGAGGTTGAAACCAATTGAACCTTAGTTGGAAAAAATTCACAACTCAAATCCTCCAATAAATCATCCAATCCTTCTAATAAAGTATCCCGACTTTAATCCATACCTCAAATTATTTGACTTTAAACAATAACTTAAATTATTTGGGATAAATAGATATTTGATGGGAGTACCAAATCCTATAAAAAATGTATCAAACTTCTCCTAAAATATGGCTCTCTAAAATGAATGGCTAAGAAACAAGTGAAGGAAGGCTTGTGGCTTGACTAGGAAGGTCGGCTCAGCTTGAATGGAGGGGTGGCTTGGATTCGGCTTGCTTGCACGTGCAGCTCGGATGATGCAGGCGTGCGACTTGCAAAGGGGAGAATGCATGGCTTAGACTTGAAGCTTCACTGAACTAATCGAAGATATGCTCGACCAGAGAGGTAACGCGGATGACTGACGATTGGATGAAAACAAAACAGATGACGGATGGGGCTTGATGATCACTTGAAACGAAGGAAACGCAAATGAAGAACATTGGCACTCATCCCATCAAAGACTTCACACGAATGGTAGCTTACGGCTTGGCCTCCTTTGTTGTTCATCAGATCGAGACGGCTGAGATCAAGGAATAGTCGTCGAAGTAGCGAAAGTTCACCGAAACAAGGGGTGGTGCTAGGGTTTTTCTTGAGGGAGAAGATGGGAAAGTTGGAGTGCACATAGAGCAAGGGGACCTTATTTAATACATAATAATATGATATTATTATTATTATTATCTATATTTCCCTTCCTTTTTTCCTTTTCCTTTTCTTATTTCTTTAACTTTTAAAAATAAACCGAATAACTTTATTCTATCTCCTTATTAAATACCCATCAATTCCAACTTTTTACCTCTCTTTTTATCTTTCCAAAAATTATCTTACTAATTATATTATTCTCAATAATATAATTTCCTCAACATTCCATAACTGTAAATATATAAAATATACATATAATTAACCAATATTCTTAAATAATTATATTATCTCAACATAATTGTTTTCATTCCAAAAATCAAATTAATTATCTACAAATAAAAATATAACAACACTAAAAATTCCAATCTCAATAATTAATTAAATATCCTTTTAACAAATACTTAATTAATCTTAATTTCCAAAAATTCAAACAATTCTCAAATAACACTCCAAAATTTAACATAATAAATAAATCCAAAACAAAAATTAAAATTATCTTAATTTTTGGGATGTTACATAGAATGTGATGGTAAATAAATAAAAACTCTGGAGATAGTTTTGTCATGCCTCTACCTGAAACGCCACCCTTTCGCATTACAAATGTAATCTAGCTTTCTTGAATAAGCTCTCACATATTTTGAATTATCCTTGAAGCACTCGATCGAAATAATATACTTATGCTTGAAAGCCTACAAATATGATCATATTAAGCACATTAATCAATCTAAGGCAATAATATTATTTTTTAGAAAAAAATAGCTCATTTAAAGAACTATCAACACTATAATTAATCAATAAGTAAGAAGTTCAAATTTCTATACTAAGTATTTATGAAGCATATAAAATGAAATAAAAGGGTTGTTTTCAAATATGAACAAATTTGCAACACTAAAATATTAAGGTAATTTTAAATTTAATTATCTTAGTTTAATTTAATTATATTGGAATTTTTGGGAATTTTAGAAAATTGGTGAGAATTATTTGGTTTTGTGGAATTAGGATTAATTAAATATTTAATGGAAGAATATTTAATTAATTTGAGGATTTAAAATTTTGAGTAGATTTAAATTGGTGGTGGATTTGAAGGGTAATTAGGAATAATTATAATTATATATATATATATACACATGTGTATATGATTAAATGGATTTTTGGAATGAAAATAATTATACTGTGATCATGTAATTATTTAAGAAATATTTTATTATTTGAGGAAAAGAAAAAGTTGGATTGGACAGAAGATTTAAAGAAGAGCGATGTTTTATTTTTTTTTAAAGGAAAGAGAAAAAGGGAAAAAATAATAATATGATCTTGTTCAGCGTGCATGGTCATCAATCATCTTCTTCTTCTTCAAGAAACCTTAAGTGTCGCCGACCACATCTTCGGTGAACCTCCACTATTCCAACGATGGTTCTGTAACCTCCATCGCTCGCCGTTCGTTATACTGTCAGCCACACCATCGGTTTTTGAGTCATAGATCGTGGTTCGAGTCGGTTCCCCGTCGTTCTTTGATCCGTTCTTCGCTCGTGTCTTCTATCAAACTCAAGCCATCTCTGCCATCGAACGTCACCGTCTCTGTCAATTTCTATCTTCGTTAAGTGTAGCTGTCCGCATTAGTAGCCAGCCGAGTTTCTCCTCCACCCGAGTCGATTCCCTCTAGTCCGAGCCGTGTGAGCCAATTTTTTTCCATGTTGAGCCTTTTCCTCCCACTCCCAACCGTTTAGCAAGTCAAGCCTCCTACCTCATATTCCTTAAGCCATTGGAGCCATATAGTATTTTGGTAAGTTTTTTTTTTTTTTGGGTTTGGTACGCCCAACTAAATATCCTTTTGATCTAAAATAATTTAAAGTGTGGAATTAAGTTGGATTTTTGTTCTTTGAAGGTTTTGTTTTTTGGCTAAACTCTCTCGAGTAATTATTGGTGAAATACTACCTCAAAGGTTGAATTGGTTTGAACCTCTTTCATTGGTAAGTTTGGAAGGCTAAGTAATTAATTATTTGGTGTTGGTTATCAAACTATTAATTTAAATCTTATTTATGTTTAGGATTTGTCTGGTTGGAAAGCTTTGACTGTTGTTGTTAGGAATAAATTTTGTTAGCAAATCCCTCAGGACTCCTGATGTATTCATGGATTTGATGAACATATTGTTTAAGGATTTCTCAAACACTTTTGTGATAGTTTTTATTGATGACATCTTGGTTTACTCCAAGATAGAGGTTGAGCATGAGGAGCATTTGCATCAGGTTTCGGAGACTCTTCGAGCCAATAGGCTATATCTAAGTTTTCAAAGTGTGAGTTCTGATTGAAGCAGGTGTCTTTTCTTGGCCATGTAGTATCCAGTGAGGGAGTTTCTATGGACCCACTGAAGATCGAAATCATTACTAGTTGGTCTCGACCCTCTACAGTTAGTGAAGTTCATAGTTTTCTTGTTTAGCATGTTACTACAAAAGGTTCGTGGAAGGTTTCTCTCGTATAGCCAGTTCTTTGTCTTCTTTGACCAGGAAAGCGACTTATTTTGTTTGGAGCTCAGCATGTGAGAGCAGTTTCCAGGATCTTAAACATAAACTTGTTACTGCACTATTATTACAGTGCCAATGGATCTAGAAGTTATGTGATTTACAGTGATGTCTCTAAGAAGGTACTGGGTTGTGTCTTGATGAAGTAAGGTAAGGTGGTTTCTTATGCCTCTCACTAGTTGAAGAGTCACGAGCAGAACTACCTTACACATGATTAGGAGTTTGCAGTAGTAGTTTTTACACTTAAGATTTGGAGACATTATTTGTATGGTGAGAAGATACAAATCTTTACTGACCATAAGAGATTGAAATACTTCTGCACTCTGAAGGAGTTAAATATAAGGCAGCAAAGATGGCTTGAGTTAGTAAAGGAATATGACTGTGAGATTTTAGACCACTCAAGTAAGGTGAATGTGGTAGCTGATGCTTTTAATAGGAAGGTATCACATTCAATAACACTCATTACTAGACAGGTTGCATTGCGCAGAGACTTTGAGAGAGCTGAGATTGTAGTTGTAGTGGGGGAAGTACCTTACAGTTTTGCTCAATTGTTAGTATAGTCAAATTTGACGTAGAGAATCATTGTTGCTCAGCTCACTAATCCTTATTAGGTTGAGAAGCGTCGCCTAGCAGAAGCAAAAAAAGCTGAGGAGTTCTCCACGTCCTCTGATGACAGACTTATGTTTGAGAGATGATTATGTGTGTCAGTAGACAATGCAGTTAAGACAGAGTTACTGATTGGGGCTCATAGTTCCCCATTTTTCATGCATCTAGGCAGTACAAAGATGTATGAGGATTTGAAACAAGTTTACTGGTGGCGAAATATTAAGAGAGAAGTGGTAGATTTTGTTAGTAAGTGTTTGGTGTGCCAGATGGTGAAGGCACCAAGACAGAAGCCTACAGGTTTGTTACAGCCTTTGAATGTGCAAGAGTGAAAGTGGGAGAATGTGTCTATGGACTTCATTACAGGACTGCTTAGGACCCTGAAGGGTTATATAGTGATTTGGGTTATTGTTGAAAGACTCACGAAGTCAGCACATTTCATCCCAAGGAAATTCACTTATATAGCCAGTAAGTGGGCACAGTTGCATATGACTGAGATAGTAAGACTGCATGGAATGTCCATATTGATTGTTTCTGATAGAGATGCTCGTTTCACTTCTAAGATTTGGAAAGAACTTCAGGCTTCCATGAGCACGAGATTAGACTGTAGTACAACCTTTCACCCTTAAACTGATGGTTAAATAGAGCGTTTGAACCAAATTTTGGAGGATATGCTACGAGCTTGTTGAAGGGATAAAAGCTCTATGGCAGTGGTATATTTTATTGAACCATTACTCAATTTAATTTGAAATTTTCAAAATACCAGTACATCGGCAAATATTTAGAATCAAAATTCTAAATAAAAACTAAGCATGCTTTTTATTTAAAAGATACTGAGAACTTACTTATGTTGATGTCCATGAATCTGTAAACTACCGAAGTAGGATGCCATCCATCAGAGACCTTCCTATCCTCTGGGATGAGATCAATTTGTGGGAACCCATTGGGATGGGAAAAAGTTTAGAAGTATTTGAGATAAACTCTTTTTCTTTTGCAAAGAGCAAAAGTCTTGACTTTTTTTTCTTGATAAATTCGTTCAAGAAAACTATTTTCTTCTAGCATTTATAACTCTATTTCCTTCTTGGAATAGGAAAAGGAGTAGGAGAGAATCATGAGATTTTATTATAAAATCTACTGATTGATTAACAATTAATCAATTAGTTAATAATTAATTAAATTACATTTAATTAATATTTCATTCAAATCTTATTTGAATGAATATCTCTCTAATGTCTTATAGATTTATATTAATATAATTAATTAAATCATATTTAATTAATATTTCATTCAAATCTTATTTGAATGATTACTTTTCTAATATTTTATAGATTTATATTAGTATTTCATTCAAATCTTATTTAAATGAATATCTCTGCAATATCTTATAGATTTAATTAAATCAAATTTAATTAAATAAAACTAAGGGACACTTGCGAAATTGGCATAATAAGTTATAATAGTTAAGTCTACAGCCTACATACTTTATTATTTACAAAAATGACAAAAAGTAAAGTCTAGCCCACACATATAAAAGCATGGATTTGATTATTTTTGCTATATTTGCAAAATCACAAACCTTAAAGATATGTTTAAAAAATAGCTAAACTAACTTGCCACCCAATACAATTTCTCTAAAACTAAACTATTAATTAATTCTCCAATTAATTAATAGCTAAATTAAATATATTATATTTAACTTAAATTAAATTAGAATCATATTCAAATATAAGTTTCTCTCATAACCAATAATTTTAATATGAATCAATTCACATTAAATTAATATTTGATCTTATTTAAACATTTTATCTCTCATAAATTAATTTTGAATCATATCCAAAATTAAATCTATATAATAAAGTTTGATAAACTTCATATTATAATGTATCACTATACATTAAATTAATTTCTAAAGTAAATTTAAATATTTCAAATTATAATCAATATAAATAAATCTCATTACCCTTTACGAGCTAGGAAGGGGACCTAATGGACCTACAGATTAGAAGCTACAATAATCTGAGATTAATTGGCTAAACTCATTAACCACATTAATCAATATTCGTTAATGAGTGTACACTCTACTAAAGACTCACAACCGAACTTTTTCTCACTATAGATATATTTCTGTGTTCATGGATATAGACCAATAACAATAAGTTAGTCCTTCATGAGTGTTCGTAACACTAGTTGGGTCAATTTACCATTATCTCTAATCCTTAAATATCAGTGCTCCTCTAATGAACAACTTGTTTATGGTCCTACCAATAAAAAAAAAAAACCTCTTGTACCATAGAGAGGGTAGAGTCCTTTGTTCAAGACTTGGAGACACCATTTAAGGAAACACTCATTCACTTCCTTTAAAGTTGAGAATGAGTGAATTCCATGTTGTGTAATTATGTTCCCATCTCTCTACCCGATCTTGTCCCTAAAATGATAAGTTTATTGAGTCGACGATCTGACCACTCTCACCTGTACAAATCACGTCGTGATAGCCGTATGTGACGTATTGAATGGTGCGTCGAGGAAAGTTTCACCGATTTTGGAGTGAGATGCATCACAAAAAGTATCCCCAATGGGCTTTTCGCGACGTGTCTGACAACGTTGTGTACGATGTCGCGGTAGGTTTATGAGGGTTTTTAATGACGTGTTGCTGTGTTGGGGAAGATCCTAATTATCATAGTGTACACTCAGGATTAAGACTAAGTTACCTAGGTCATCCTAGTGAAATAGAAACCTAACTATTTAACAAAGTTACATCTAGTGGTTACTCTTTCACGGTATGGTCTTATGCAAACTCATTGCATAGGATACCCTCACTTGCATGTCAGCTACACATGCGCATTGGATGGTTACATTTGTATCAAATATAAAGTGAGTCATATCCATAGTGTTACTAGGATAAGGTACCCAACCTTATCTCTATACTATAGACCCTATAAGCTGATCTCAAACATTGATCCCTGTATGTCTCTACATATTGTCCAAGATTCATTAAACATCTTAAGATATTAGTTTATTGGATTTGGGTTATTAAGACAAAGCTAATAAAATAATCAATAACAATTATTACAATAATAATACTTTATTAATAACGGTCAATGGATTATATTTACAATCTACAAGTTTTAGGACATAAATTTGAACACTTGTGTGCTAGAGTTTTTAGGGAGTTAGGACTCCTATTTGCATTTGATGGACTTCGCTTATAATAATAGATATCAAGCTACCAATGATATAGCACCGTTTGAAGCTCTATATGGTAAGTTTTGTAGATCCCTTGTTTGTTGGGGTGAGGTTGGTGAGCAGAGGATGTTAGGCCCCAAGCTCGTTCTGTCCACCAATGAAACCATACAGAAGATTAAAGCTTGTATATTGACAGCAAAGAGCGGACATAAGAGTTACGCTGATGTACGATGTAGGGGGCTTGAAGTTGATGTAGGAGATATGGTTTTTCTAAAGATAGCACCTATGAAGGGTGTTTTGAGATTTGAGAAGGGAAAGCTAAGTCCATGTTTTGTAGAGAAATTTGAGATCCTTCAGAGGCTTGGCCTCGTAGCTTACCGTTCGGCATTGTCTCCTTCATTTTCAACAGTTCATGATGTATTCCATGTCTCGATGCTGAGAAAACATGTGACAAAACCAACACATATAGTCGATTATAATACATTGCAAATTAATGAGAATTTGAGCTATGAGGAGTAACTAATTGAGATTTTGGCAAAATAAGTTAAGCTACTCTGTAACAGAGGAATTGCACTGGTTGAAGTCCTTTGGCAAAACCACAAAGTTGAAGAAACCCCTTGTGAAAGAGAAGATGACATGAGAGCCCAATATCCTAGACTATTTGAGGATTAGAACTTTCGAGGAGGAAAGTTTCTCAAAGAAAGGAAGATTGTAACACCCCAAAAATTGAGGTAATTTTAAATTTAATTATCTTATTTTAATTTAATTATACTAAAATTATTTTGGTGTTATTTTAGATAATTGGTGATAACTATTTGGTTTTCTGGAAATTAGGATTAGTAAAATATTTATTTAATTTGAGGATTTGAAATTTTGAGTGAATTTCAATTGGTGGTGGATTTTAAGGAATTATGGATAATTATATTGTGATAATGATGTAATTATTTAAGGAGTATTTTGTTATTTAGGGGAAAAAAAGCTGGATTGGATAGAAGATTTAATGAAGAGAGATGATGTTTTGTTTTTGAAAGGAAAGAGGAAAAGGAAAAAAATAATATATAAAATAGACCTTGTTCTAAATGCAAGGTCATTAATCATCTTCTTCTTCTTTTTCAAGAAACACTAAGTGTTGTCGTCCACGTCTCTAGTGAACCTCAACTGTTCTAACAACTACTCTGCGACCTCCACCATTCATCGTTCACCATATCATCAGTCGCACTATCGGTTTTTGAGTCATAGGCCGTCGTTCGCATCTGTGCCCCGTTGTTCTCTGATCCCTTCACCGCTAGCGTCTTCCTCCGTCAAACCCAAGCCATCTCTACCACCGAATGTCATCGTCTCCATCACTTTCTGTCTTCATTCAGTGTAGTAGTCTGCATTAGTAACCAACCGCATTTCTCCTCCATCCAAGTCGATTCCCTTACTCCGAGCTGCATGAGCCGATTGTTTCCCTTGCCGAGCCATTTCCTCCCACTCCAAGCCGTTTAGCAAGCTAAGCCTCCTACATCATATTTCGAAGCCGTTGGAGCCATCTAGTATTTTGGTAAGTTTTTGGTTGGGTTAGGTGCGCCTAAATAAATATTCTTTGGATCTTAAATAATTTAAAGTGTGGAATTAAGTTGGATTTTTCCCTTTGAAGGTTTTATTTTTTGGCTAAATTCTTTGGAGTAATTATCAGTAAAATACTACCTCAAAGGTTGAATTGGTTTCAACCTCTTTCGTTGGTAAGTTTGGAAGGCTAAGTAATTAATTATTTGATGTTGGTCATCAAACTATTAATTATTTAAATCTTATTTACGTTTATGATTTGTCTGGTTGGAAAAAGCTTTGACTGTTGTTGTTAGGAATAAATTTTTGTTAGCTAATCCCTCAGATAGGACATTCTACTACTAGGCCTTCGAAAGTAAATTAAAGAGCTTGCATGTGTTTTCTATTATGAGTTGATGGAGCTAAAATGCATAACACGATTGATAGGGATGATAATTATGACTATAACCTAATATGTTATGATTGATGTGTTATGACTAATATGTTAAGACTGATATGTTATGACTGATGTGTTATGATTGAGATGTGTTATGGCTGAGATGATTATGTATTATAATACATTGTATGTTAATTACATGATAAGGATGTTATGATTAGTATTCATGCAATGTGAGAATGTTAATGATACATCACATGCTATGGACTATGGTGTTCTCTTAACTTTGTCTGTTAAGGTTGTACCTATATGGGTGTCCCTCAGGATGACCACCTTTTAATGACTTTGTGGTTAACTTTTATGAGTGATTTGACGGGGTCACTTATAGCCCTATTCTTTTAGGCGTTCTTTTGGATTCGTCGAAGATAAGTTTTTTTTAGGTTCACCGAGAGCCCAAATGTGTCCCTACGGGATCATTGGATAGCATGTGTGTTCGGGAGTATGATAGTTTGAGGTATTTCCTTATGAAACTCTAATGAAAAGTTAACATACACCTAACGAGACTAGTAGTAGGTCCCTTACTGAGTATATGTTTATACTCACTCTTTTTATGTTTAATTTTTTTAGAAAAAGGTACAAGTAGAGGTAGAGGTAGAGGAAAGTTGATGAATGACAAGAAGTGACTGTGGCTCGTCATAGGAGAAAGTTTATGTTGCTTCCGCCTTTATATTTATAGTATTTTGACTTATAGTATTTTACGTAAATTTATAGAACTTATGAATTACTTTGATGTTATTTTTCTTTAAAAGTTATATAGGGCTCAAACTAGGATTTTACCTTATACTTTTATTTGTACATAATTTATTTTGGTTTTATAATGAGTATTTGAAGTTTTTATTGAAAATTTGGTTTTCTCTTTTATTTTTTATAAGAAAGTTTTTATTTATTGTAGTGGTGATGACCTCAACTCAATATAAAGAGTTGGGTTTATGGTTTATGGTTTAGGGTTTATAATGACCTCAACTCAGTATAAAGAGTTGGTTCATTACAAAATTAACCAAAATATTTACAAATATTTGCAAACTATCACTAATAAATGCTGGTAGTTAAACACTTATAGACTACTATCATCTACCACTAATAGAGGCTAATAGACACTACTTATATATGTCTATTAGCATCTATCAAGGTCTTAGTGATACACTAGGAAATTTAGCTATATTTATAAATATTTTTAAAAAATTTATCATTTAAAATATTTATCTAACATAAATGGACAATGTGTACTCAAAATAAATATAGAGTTGTTTCGGTTAAATAAGTAAGAAAAAAACATTTTTAAAAATAGCAAAATAAATTAAACAGAGACATTTTTAAAAATAATAAAATAAATTAAAATATTTACTATATATAGTAAAATTTTAAATTTTTTAGTGATAGAAATTGATAGACTTACAAGTTATAGTAAAATTTTGAATTTTATTAATGATAGAAATTGATAGACTTCTAACACGGTCTATTAATGTCATTGATAGAATCATATCAGTGTTTATCAATATTTTTTATTGATAGAATCTAAAAATCTTATTATATGTCGTAAATATTTTGTCAAATTTGCTATTTTTAACAATTTTCGATAAAAGAAAAAAAAAAACTAACAATGACAAGTCATAAGATTAGTTTTATTCTAAAGTTCCTGTATTAAATTAAATTAAATAAAGTATAAATCTTTAACCATAAATATCAATTTTATTAATGTAACACCTCGAATCGTAAGGTAATTTTTTTAAAAAAAAATCAAAAGGCCTTATTATTGAAATTTCTTTTAATGGTCGGGTGTTATTTTATTACCTTAGTTTGAAGAAGAAATTATTTGGAGAGAAAGAAAAGAAGTTTTGGAGGGAAAAAGGGGATTGGAAAGAATATAATAATAATATATTATTATTATTATTATTATTTATTAAATAAAAAAAGAAAAAAGAAAAAAAAATCATCCTCTCTCTCTCCCCTCTTCACGCACGTAACACCCCCTCCCGTCTCCTTCTTCCTTTTCTCTTCCTCTCTCTTCTACCCTAGAACGCCGGCTGCTGGTCACTCCAGCCTTCAATATCCATTTTATTTTTTTGTCTCGGTCGGTCCTCTACGACACACGCCTCCAGTCGTCGAGCCCTTCTTGTCGAAGTTGAAACGATCCGTTGCTCGTAACCCATCAGATTCGTTTGGTTCTCTCTGCCGGACATCCCCGCACCGTCGCAACGAATTGTCGTCTACCTCTGGTGTTCCACTGCGACCCTCTTCCTCCATCTGCGTCGCTTGGCTTCGCAGCACAGCGTCGTCGTGACCTTCTGCCTCCGTCTGCATCGGTTTCCAAAGAAGCCAACTGTTCATCTTTCGGCTGTAAGTTTCAAGCCGACTCACGCTCCTGCACACTTGGTTTCGTTTTCGGTTAGTGTGCCGCTGCCTCTGTTTCGTTGTGATGCAACAAAGTGTTGGTAAAATTTAAGTTGTGGATTTTTAATTGTTTCATATTAATTCAAGTGTTATTGTTGGGTTAATCGTTAGGTTGTTCAACTTTTGAAGGTTTTGGAAATAGCGTTAAAACCCCGTGGGCTCACAACAAAGTTGTAGATTTAGTTGAAGCTCATTTTCGCTAAATACTTGGGTAAGTGTATGAGTTTCATTGAGGAAATTAATTGAGAGAA
>JBBPDI010000009.1:18907855-18928017 GCA_037974545.1 Cucumis variabilis | reverse complement strand
AACTGTCACGATTGCCATATAAATGACAGCAAAAAAATGTTGTCAATAGTAAAACAATGACATTTTTATAAAAAAAAAAAAACTGTCGCGATTGACATATCCGTGACATTTAAAAAATGTCACAATAAACGAATTTGCGATATTTATTTAATTGTCGTTAATACCCGAATGATGACAGTTATTTAGTGTCATAAAATAAAGTATGACAGTTATTTGTTGTAATAGAATATTAATTAACGATATTTATTTTATGCCATGAAATAACTTATTGTGACAGTTTTTTAAAACTGTCATGGAAGGACTTTCCATGACTCTCGCTTCTATGACTGTAAATAACTGTCACGAATTTTGTTCGCGATAATAAATAACTGTCGTTGTAGACCATTTTCCTTGTAGTGGTTGTAAGGATCAAATAGGTTGTCGCTGAAGATGTTAGTCGATATAAAAAATATGAAAAATAAATAATAGATGAAATGAACTTATGATCAAAGAACATACCACTTATAACTTGATATGATTGAAAATTTAATTGTTTATTATATGTTGATATGTCTAAATGTTAATAGATCGATTAAAATGTGCATATGCATATGTTTAGTTTTTTTTTCTTTGTTCTTTTTTTTTTCAAGTCCCTCAGCAAACTTTTTTTTTAACTATGTTATTTGAAGCTTTTTTTCTTTTTTGTTGAATCTCTGCAAATAAATATCTTTGATGTGTATATGTATTTTGATTTTTATATAGACCTCATATTAAGCTTTATTTATTTTTTATACATAAGGAAGCTAAGGTATATTCTTTAACATTTAGTACATATATTTATTTTATATATCAATTATGGACATTATATTATGAAAGACTTATAGGAATGCTTGCATGAGACCTCGTCTTTGCATATTTTATGGAGCACCCGTATTAAACTAAAAAATTATTGTGTCATACTTTGATACTATATTGAGCCACATTTAAGATTATAAATTATAACGATATATTTACAATTTTTATCTTTTAAAAATATAATCAAATTCTGTAGGGACAAGTATGAATAATACTATAATATTTATGTTGAGTTTTAGAAAATTGCATCAAATGACAAAAACATTTAGAAAAAATACTTCATGACACCTATTTTCTGTATATTATAAATATGACAAAATTAGTTATCAGACAGCTATCAGATGGTAATCATAGGACTATCGGAGGGTTATCAAACGGTAATCATAGGGTTATCAGTTCTTAAATTTCCTACTTTTGCAATTTAGAAAATGTAGTAACATAGGCCCTATTATCATAATTTATTTATTTTTTGCTATTTTAGCAAGGGCCCCTTGAGCTTTTGTCATAAAATATTAGAAATGATCATAAAAGCTTAAGAACGTGATCATATATTTCAAACACTACAAAAGAACCTATGCCTTCAATTTCACATTATCACAGTTAGATATACATTAAAGCTTAAGGTGTGTTAAGTTGATCTTTTTTGGATTCTCTAGTTTGAGAATGGACTAAAAGATGTTGGTATTATGATGTTCGAATATTACATTGGATTAGTTATTGTCTCTGTTTTATGAAAAAAAATTTATGCAATAAGACCAAGCTATGCGATATAGCTATGTTTTAAACCCGAAGTGCAATAACTATCACTACAAATAATCAAGTACCCAAAGGCAGCACTTGATATGCACCTAAGATGTTCATATTTTCCTTGTATTTAGACTTATCTTTATTGGATTTGATGTGTTTGCTAGTGGTTTTCAAGGAGTTATCATGAAAATAAGTTTTGGAAGCCAAAAGAACCAAATCAATCGAGCCAATACCAGTTTAGAAAGTGAAGAAAAAGAAGAATGTTGGAAAATAGGACAATACCATGCATAATGCAGCAATGCTATCCTTGACACTTCAGACCCAAGAGTTGTGCATATGGATATTAGCTCTATGATATGGTAAAAAGACCAAAGCAAAGTTTCACTCTAGAAAGCACAACCCTGTGCTTCGACAAAAACAGGCAAAACCACAATGGCAAGATTTTTCTAAAGTGAACTTTTTGCATTTTTAGTAAATTCTTGGTGGCCAAGTTTTGTTTCTCTATATATTTAAAAGCTCTTCAATGTACAAGACATCAACTTCTTAAGTGCTTTTGTGAGGCCTTGATCCGACAAAAGGGAGTTCTACTGAGAAAGATTTTTGCTGGAAAGTTCTTACGAATAAGTAGGAGACATTCCATGAGAAAGGATGCAAAAAGGGAAAGGTGATGTGAAAAGGTGTGCTTAAATCAAAGTTCTGTCGTGAGAAGGCAAGCGACACGATAAGAATAGTTGGCGACAAAGAAGCATGCATTAAATGCTAAGAGTTAGGTGTTTAGCGCGGGATTGCGAGAAGAAGTACCTACGCCTAAGAAACTATGGCGATGAAGTAAGTGTCTTGTCAAGATGACTTGACAACTAGTTGAAGGGAGTAAATGTTTGTTGTTTTCCGATAAGATGAGAAGGTCAGGCGATTAAAGAGTTTGGATTTCCAAGGAGATAAGGTGTGTCTTTCAAGGGAATATCCAATCACCACTAAAATTTGGCCTACATGTTGAATTTGGGTTAGCAGCATGGCGCAAAAAAACAGTAAGGAGATACATGTAAAGCACGGAAGTGACTCTTGGATTTAAGAGGTCACTATAAATAGGACCAAAGGACAAAACGAAGTTTTGATTGAAAGTGTTGGAATTCTCAAACAAAAATAACGAAGAAAAGTTCTGAATGTTGCACGGTTGGTTGAGAGAATCACTAAGAGAGACAAGAAATCCAAAAGTAGAGAAAGAAGTTGAGGCTAATTATTTTCGTGAGTGATCCTCTTAATGATCAAATGTTGCAAGTGATGAAAACAAGATTTCAAAACACGATTTCTATGTTGATATTATGGTTAAATATTTCTATGCTTGAATACGATTTATGATTAAATGTTGTTTCTGAAGTAAGCTTTTATAGCATAATATTTGTGAATCATTTATCAAAGGATGACATGTATTACAAATGATTTTCTTAAATAGTCAATATTGTGGTTGTAAGCTAGCTTGTTATGGGAAAGATGTGTTCTAGTTGTTGATTATGGAAAAGATGTGTTCTCTTTGACTATTCAATCAAAACGATGATTCCAACTCCTTGAAGTCGATTTCAATCCATAAATGGAGCATTGAAGTTTGCATACTTTACTAGCATTCTTTGAATCGTGTCATATACACATCCTCCATGAGATTTTCGTTAAGAAATTGCTATTTTGACATCCATTTGCCATATTACATAATCATAGTATGCAGCAATGGCAAGAAGAATTCTAATAGACTTAAGCATCGTGACTAGTGAAAAAGTCTCATCATAGTCCACACCATGAGTTTGTTGAAATTCTTTCACAACCAAGCATACTTTCTAAGTGTACAAATTTCCATCCATGTTAGTTTTTTTATTGAAAACTCATTTTCATCGTATGGTTTTTATACCTTGGAACGCATCAATCAAGGACCATACTTGATTATCATACATGGATTGCATTTTAGATTTCATGGCTTCGAGCCTCTTTTCGGAATCTAAACTTGTCATGGCCTCTTGATATGAAGTGGGTTCATCATCATGAATAATCATATCTTTGAGGTTTATGAATAGATCTAGTAGATCTCCAAATCTCTTGTGTTTCTTATTTTGGTATCGATTCTGGCTTTTATTCATTCACGATATTCGATTGTGAGATTGGTTGAAATTCTTCAAGAATTTCACTCAATTCAACGTTTATTTTTTAGTCTTTAATTGCTTCAAGTTGAACTTTACTCCCACTAGCTCTCTTGGAAATAAATTCTTTCCAAGAAAGTGTCATTATGAGCAACAAACACTTTGCTTTCAGAAGGGAGATAAAAGTAATATCCTTTAGTTTCCTTAGGATATCCCATAAATACACACCTGAGATTATTTATGACACACGTTCATGTAATAATCTCAAAAGGGGTCAGTCCCATTCCACTTTAATAAGAAAATATGATTTTAAATTTATGTCTCTACATATATAATCTTCCTATGATTATCAATTGTAACTCATACTAATCTTAATTTATTATTGTTCCAACAATAATAATTGATTCAGAACATTTAGAATATAATAACATACTCATGGATATTATTATACAATAACATGCAATTGAATAATAATGAGAATAAAAACTTTTATTAAATAATTAAACAATATAATAAACCAATTATCTATAAAATTATTATAGAGCACAATAATAAAACTAATAGTTTAGGCCTAATATGTTCATTCCTAAGGAGCTTGTTCACTTGTTCTTGAAGGATCACATATTCTCTTGGGCTCATTCTATAGTTTCGTAGAGTTAGTACAATTGAATATGTGATGAGGTCAATATTATGTTGAATAACCCTTAATGGTGGCAAGTTGGTGGGAGTCTTTAAAACTTGATGAAATTCCTTTAGTAATTTTTTGATATCTTTATTTTCTAGCTTCTTGCAAGAAATTAGTGGATACTTGATCTTTCACTATCAACGTCCATACTTCTTTGTCTTCCTTCTCTATGAGTCATCTACTTTCTTGGACACAGTTATTTTTCTTTATTTTTTACTCTTGGAATCCACATCCGTCAAGCTTGTCGAAGGTAGTAGCTTTACTTTTTGCCCCATCCAAGTGAATTCATATGTATTCTTCCTCCCTCTATGTATGGCTTGTAAGTCTTATTGCCAAGGTCAACCAAACGAAATATGGCAAATATCTATGTCAAGCACATCACAAATAATTTAATCTTTACAGAAATTATCAATAGATAGAGGGATCGTGCAAGCTGAACTTATATGTGCTTTGTTTCTTTTCTTGATTCAAATAACTTTGCAAGGGTGTACATATGGATCTAATTTTAGGTTGATCGCTTGCACAAGCTATGAAGAAACAATATTTTTGCTACTCTCGCTATCAATTATGATGTTACAAACTTTGTTCTTAATTCTATAACTACCTCAAAATAATGAATGTCTTCATGGATGAGAGTTTCAGTTTTTGGTGTAAGTAGGATTCTTTGAACCACGCACGAAATTTTTTCCCTCTTGTCCAATGAACACTCTTTAACTTCTTCATTGGAATCTAAAACCGTCTCGACTTCTTGGCTTTCTTCTTCCTCAATGTAAGCTATCGTCTTCTGTTGAGGGCACTCATTAGACAAACATTTTTTTTGGTTGCATTAGTAACAAAACCCAAGATTTGGTCATTGATAAGTGTTGTTACCTCCTTTCTTGGTTGTTTTCTTTTAATTTTTTGAACCTTAATTAGCTTTATATAATTGGTCTTCTTTACTTTCTTGATTGGTTGGGGCTTTGTCCATACTATTGAAAAACAAACTAGGGTTAGACGCAGCAAAATTAAAATAAAAATTTTCTCTAACCCTTAGAACGTAAACGGATCGTGCATAAACAAATAAATAACAAATAAACATACTTATATGCTGATGTGACTAATTTTTCAAGTTTGAATTGCTTATGTTCTGAATAGAATGATCCTTCAAATTTGTATTACCAAAATGCTGCAAAATCACTAGCGTTCTCTGAGAGTATCTACACACGAATTGGGAATTCCACGAATTGGAAATTAAACTCCTCGAATTTGGGTTTGTTAGAACCTCACAAACTGGGAATTTCGACTTTCTCTATTCTTTCTTTGTATAGAACAAATTTTATATGTTTCTTTGTATTTTGCTTCCCTATAAAATAAGGCCCTAAAGATCTTATTTATAGGCTTCTTGGAGTTTCCTAATAAGCTTACAATTTTTCAATTGGGCTTATTAATTAATTATGTCTCCCAATAAGTTTCCAATTCTCCAATTGAACTTATTCATTATGTTTCCTAATAGGTTTCGAATTCTCCAATTGGATTTAATAATTATCCAACATAAAGATAAATTCAACTCAGTTCTTTCATGTATGACTCGTTAGGTTAATTTAATATGACAATTGACCCATAAATGGTTTTATGGCCATAAGTCATAATTGATCTCTAGCAAAACATTATGACTACTCATATTAAATTAAGTCGGTAATTCGACATAACCTAATATAATTATTGGTTTAATCATTTTATCACGCAATATCTATAATTGAATATAAGGAATGGACAAAGTAACCTTATCTAATTCAATTATTTTCTCAATCAATAAAAATACTGAAATAATAAATGGCATTAATACCTTTATTAATTCCTTTATAGAGTATTAATGTCATTTATAGCACGGTCATGCATTTCCATAGTCACGCTTAATCGAGGGACCTAGAGATATCTCTCCATAATAAGAGGGATAAATTTCATCTTGTTTAACATTGTTCACTACATAATTAATAATGTATTCAAGTACAACCTTTATAATTATTCGGTTAAAAGTAACATTTGATTGCATCAAAGAATAGATTAATTCTTATGTTTGACACTGTTCGCATGTGATTTTCAGAGAATTTTGATTCATGGAGTTGAACTTAAGTTAATGTTGTATTTGTGTTGAGTTGATGCAATCGATCTCTAGAATTTGATCCTCTTATTCTCTCTCGATTGGATGCTTATGCTTGACTTAGAGGAAGCAGAGCACGTAATGTTATTGAAGTTGAAGTCTTGGAAGAAAGCTTGTATCTTCAAAGGAGCTTTAATCTTCGATAGCGGCCGACTTCAGGAGTTAGAGAGTCTTCTAGCTTTTAGAAGAATTCTCTCTAGACATTTTAAAGTAAAAAATTTTCAACATTTACAAATGAGAACTCTTCGGTTTATAGAGTTCTCTAATGGGCTTGAGCCTTGTTGGTCCATGGACGAGACCCATTGGACTCAACCACATGGATTTTGATCATATTTAGCATTTGAGCTCAATTAAGCTTATTTTTTGGCTCAATTGAACTTAGCCCAAGCAAATAATATTTAATTGAACCAAAATAATTAATTTGATCCAACGGTTAGGATGAAAACATGTGGCATTATCAAAATTAGTTAATTTATGTTTTCAATTTTAATTTGGGACACATGCCAATTTTTTAATTAGTGTCAAATTCAATTATTTATACTTTTCATCATTAATTTAGTAAATAATGTGGCAACTTGTGATTAATCTAAAAAAAATTTATTCAACAAATGTCCCCTTTTCGAGATTTATGTTGGTATATAGGTGAATGAATATCGAAAAAGATAAATTTGAAGTCAAAATACCATAATTTTTTTTGTTGCTCAATTCAACATATCAAATTAATCAAACTATGAATTTAGTACATGAGTTTGATTTAAATTTGAAATAAGAGTTGGAATATGGCCAAAGCTTAATTAATTGAGAAAAGTTCAAAGTTTTATCCGCAATATAATTTGATTTGAGGATAAAAATTTTAATTTGAGTTTTTAAAAACAAAATAGAATGTGGAATATACCCAAATTTTTGATTTGAAACAAGGATGAGGTTTCTACCATACCTTAATTTGTCTTGAGAATGCACAATAATTTGGAATGACCAATTTTAATTTGAGATAAAAAGGAGGGCTTCACTTTTGAGATAAAGTTAGATTTATGGCTTCGATTTAAATTTGAGATAAAAAGAAGGTCATGTATGCAAGTTAATTTAACTTGGATTTTGATTCCAAATTTTAATTTTAAAATTGGGAATAAAATCTAAATTTTTTTAAAAATTTTGAAATATTTAAATATTTTAATTTTCTTAAAAATTAAATTCGAGGTTTATCCTAAAAATGAAATAATTTAAAATAATATAAGATAATTGGATTATCTTTTCTTTATTATTAAAAAAATTATCATTCTTATTCCTCTTAGGAATTGGATTTTTAAAAAAAATGATTAAATATTATAGGGATCAATTCATAACGTAGTTATGCTGCGTACGTATTCTTTATATTATAGGGATCAATTCATAACGTAGTTCAACTTTTTTCTTTTTTTTTTTTTACTGGATTGGACTTAAGGTTTTTCTTAAGCTACCTACGTACCCTTTCTATTATAGGGATCAAATCATAACATAGTTCAACTATTTTTTGTTTTTTTACTAGACTGGACTTAAGATTTTCCTTAAGCTGCCTACGTATCCTTTATATAGTAAGGATCAAGTAATAATGTAGTTCATTTTTTTTTTACTAGACTGGACTCAAGGTTTTTCTTAAGCTGCTTGCGTACCCTTTCTATTATAGGGATCAAGTCATAACATAATTAATTTTTTTTTTACTAGACTAGACTTAAGATTTTCCTTAGCTGCCTACGTACCCTTTCTATTATAGGGATCAAGTCATAACATAGTTCAAGTTTTTTCTTTCTTTTTTTACTAGACTGGACTTAAGGTTTTCCTTAAGCTACCTACGTACCCTTTCTATTATAGGAATCAAGTCATAGCGTAGCTCAACTTTTTTTCATTTTTTTACTGGACTGGACTTAAGATTTTCCTTAAGCTGCCTACGTACCCTTTATATTATAGAGATCAAGTCATAACATAGTTCAATTTTTCTTTTTTACATAACAAAATTAAGCATAAAATTTCTTAAGAAATTTGTCTTTGATTAGGCCAATTCGTAATCCGTCTTGATCAACAATCTTGTATGCACCATTTGTATGAACCTCTTTAACAATGTAGGGTCTATCTCATTTAGGTGTGAACTTATTTCCATTCTTCGTCACGATTCGAAGAGAAATATCGTATCTATAGATGACGTGTGTTCAAATAAAGTCTGACACGTTCTCCTTCTTGGCCTCACTTAAGGGAATGGCCTCATCCCACCTTGAAAAAGAGTTTGTTGCTGCAAGGATACAAGAATGTCCTGCTGATAATTTTGGTGTAATGGGGCCAACCAGATCAAGTCCCAAAGCCTCGAACGACCAGGAAGCCAAAATTGGATGAAGGGGCTTTGGAGGTTGGTGTATGAAGTTTTCATGATAGTGACAAGTTCCACACTTCTTTGCATAGTTTATTGAATCTTCGATCATATTAGGCTAGTAGTAGCTCATTCTTCTAGAATTGAAGCTTTGGTCCCGATTGATGTACTCCACAAACACCCGCATGTGCTTCCTTTAGAGCTTTTATCGACTCTTCCTTTCTAAGACATCAAAGAAAGATTCCATCAAAAGAACGGTGATATAAGGTTCCCTTATAATAAATGAAGTGCGTTGCTCTTCTTCGTATCTCAGTTTTCTGACATGAATCCTTTGGAATCTTTCAATGTTCAAGATACTATATGATGGGTTGACGTCAATCTTCTTCATCAATCAAATGGAATGTTGTCACGTTCACTTCCTGACATTCAGACATAATTGAAGGCATAGTCCATCGGTGATAAAGTGGTATGTTCAGAGTTACATCATCTGGCATCATCAAGGTAGTGGCTAAATTTGTCAATGCGTTCATTCTCTTATTTTCTACTCTAGGGACATGTTCTAACATCACACTATCGAGTCTTTCCATCCATTAACGAGCGTAAGTGAAGTATGGCTACTAGTCTTCATGTTTCACATCATACTGAAGCGAGAGTTGATTGATTATCAACTTCGAATCACCATAAGTTTCTATGAATGATACTCCAATTTCCAATGTCATTTAAAGGCCAATTATCAAAGCTTGATATTCAGCCACATTGTTCGAGCATAGTTTAATGAGCATAAAGCTATGAGGCAATATATGCTTCTCAGAAGAAATAAGGACGATGCATGCCCTTACACCACTTCTTCGTGTTGCACCATCAAAGTACATAGTCCAAGGTTTCATAGCTTTCGTGAAGAAAACCTCATTTGGCAAGTCTTCACACAACTTCTAATCTAAAGGAATTTGGTGGTCTGCTAAAAAGTTTGTTAGTGCTTGTCCTTTTATCGCTTTGGGAAATATAGACAATGTCATATTATTGTAGTAGAATTGTCCATTTGGCTAAGCGTCCAGAGATGATTGACCTAGACAGAACATACTTTATAGGATCCACTTTTGCCACTAGATGAACCATGAAGCCCTGCATATAATGCCTCAACTTATCCATGGTAAAGAAAAAGGCGAGGTACATCTTCTCGATGGGAGAATAGTTAACTTTTGTCCTAATTAATGTTGTGCTTGGATAGTAGAGAGCATACTCCTTACCTTTTTCCGCCACTTATGCCAGTAATGTTCTTAAGGACCTTTTTTGTGCAGCAATATACAATATTAATGGCTTGCCAGGTACTGGAGCTCCTAGCACTAGGGGACTAAGCAAGTATTTCTTTATGCTATCAAAGACATTCTGACAAGTCTCATCCCACACGAAAGTTTTTCCTTTTCTCATCAACTTTTGAAAAGGTTGACACCAATCGATCAGGTTATAGATGAACCTTTAGATGTAAGCCAATCGTCCTTGGAGACTGCATAGGTCATGCAAACTCACTGGTCTTGCCATCTTTTGAATGACATCAATCTTAGACTGATCTATTTCGATCCCTTAGTGCCTTACAATGAAGCTAAGAAACTTTCCTAAAGTCACACCAAACTTACAATCGAGAGGGTTTATCCTCAGCTGTTACTTTTGCAAGCGATCAAACATAAATTTTAGATTCTTCAAATGGTTTTGTCGTCTCTTTGATTTGACCACAAGGTCATTAACATGGCATTCGACATACTTATGCCACATATCATCAAACACTTTCTGCATGGTGCATTAATAAGTAGCACCGATATTTTTCAATCCAAAAAGTATGACCTTATAATAGTATATTCCTTTTAGAGTCCTAAAATCTGTCATTTCTTCATATGAGATGGTCATTCCTATATGATTATACCCAGGTGACCCATCTATAAATGACAACACCTCGTGTCCAGTAGTTACATCAACCATGATTTCTGTGATGGGCAAAGGAAAATCATCTTTAGGGGGCATTATTCAAATCACGAAAGTCTACATAAATGCCAAGCTGTCTGTTCTTTCTCTAACAGGGACAATGTTTGCTCTCCACATTGGATATTTGACCTCTTGAAAGAATCCTGCTTCAATCAACTTGTTAACTTCCATCTCAATTTAGGAATAAGCTCAGGTGAAAAACGTTGTCGTGCTTGTTTAATCAGTTGATACCCTGGTTCAATTGTGAGATGATAAACTGCTACTTTTGGATCAAGTCTTGACATCTCCTTGTACGACCAAGAAAAGATGTCCTTGTATTTGGTGAGCAAACTCATGTACTTATCCTTCTCCTCATTAAAGAGAGATGCACTAATGAAAGTCAGACGTGGTTCCTCTATTGTACCAAGGTTTACCTCTTTTAGCTCATCTAAGGTAGATTGGCCACCATCCTCTAAACTCTGTGGAACATCTTCTGCGTCTTCTTCTGGAATTTCAATCTCTGATTCCTCAGTAATGGTGATGTGATGACATGAGGTTTCATCTTCTCTTTGTTCTGAGCTTTCCTTTTCAGAATTGGTTAGTGTAACATTATGCCTTTTTACTTTCAACAAACATTGACTTGTATTGAGAATAGAAAATGTTTTTCTTTTTATTCGAGAAGAAGCATTGCTATGAATTTCTCTCTTTTATTTTGCCTCGATACTTAATTCGATGCCAAACTGACGTGCGATATGTTGGTTTCTTCTTTTTTGTATCTATGATGGAACCAATGTTGACATGTGAGGCTCCATCCCCAAAACGATTCAAAATTAGAGCACGGGGTACTTTGTACATTTCTCTTTTTAGACACACCTAGTCTTTCAAAGGTTGATGGTCTTATAGCTGTCGAGGCCTCAAATGTGCTTTTCTCCTTTATAGAGGTCATAGTTACCTTCGAAAGGTCAAACATCATTCAAGGCTCGATGTTGACTGATGACTCTCTTTTTCTGCCTCTACCATGCTTAGTCTTTCAAATACTAGGGGGTGTGCAGCAGGTGGTCTAATGTGGTCAAATGTTGAGGTTCTCTAATTATTGCCTCCTTTTTCCTCCGTAATTTAAACCTCCTCGATAGTTATATGATTCTTTTCAATCAATTTTTCCTTCCTCTTTCTAGTTATATGGAAATCAGCTCTGGTGACTTGTATCTGAGTCTTTTTCTCGGCACGGGTATAACATATCCTTTCCATAAAAGCTTCTTTTGAGTTGAGGAGAGCTCAGGTCGGCCATGAACTTTCAACCTTTTAAATTCGGTGTGAGTTATGAATTCATAACCTGCTTTTACCATTAATTTGTAAGCCTTGGGGTTGAATCCTTCCTTTCATTTACCTTTGGGGCAAGTTTGCTTCTGTCAGGTTTATCTTTATCTCCTGCTTCGTTATCTTAGTGGTGAAGTGAAGCTTTCTTTTAAGACTTTCATGTCACCAACCTTCAAGCCTTTTGGAGACTCCACGAACAGCGACTCATCTTTCTTGCGCCTCGACAGAGGGACATAGTGCAAAATTAGTGGGTTTTTAGCTATTTCATCCTTCAAGATCATACTCTTTGTGCTGCTAGTGTATGCTTCACTATTTCCAGAGTTAAAGTTTCCTATACTTTCATGTAGGTTTCTGCTTGCAAGTGATTTTAGCTATGGATTATCTTCTCCTTTTATAAGGGGAATTTTTGCAAGCAAAGCTTTTGAGATATTATCATTCTTGAAATAAAACTTTGCATCTACGAAGTGAGACTCAGCCTCTGGGAACGAGTTAGAGTTGACTTCAACCTTCTTTATACCGACTTGATAAAATTTGAAGCACTGATGCAGTGCTAAGGTTACTACCCCATTTCAATGAATCCAATGACGACCTAGTAACAACTTGTAAGTGGTCCTTGAGTCTATGACATGAAACAATGCACTGGCCTTTTGGTCGCCAATTGTGAGTTCTAAGCGTATCATACCTGTCGCTCTTTGTTTGTCTTGGTTAAAACCTTGAATTATCGGCTTACTATTTGAGAGTTCATCCATCAACATGCCTAATTGCCTCATAGTCGACTTTGGCATTATGCTGACAGCTGATCCGTTATCGATGAGAATTTGGTCGACTCTTTGTTCTCAAACGTATCCTGAAACATACAAAGGTCTATTATGAAGTTTAGATCCTAACAGCAAACCCTGATCCGAGAAGTCTATAAACATGCAATAAAAAGGACTCTCGTATGTAACAGTTAGCGTACTCGAACTTGATGCTCTTGAATTTAACAATGCATCAATAAGCATGGTTTTGGTCTCTTGATAAAGTGATAATAGATCCCTCCATATTGAAACTCAATTAGTCTTTTAACACTCCCTCCTCTTCTAGTGATCTTCAAGGGATTCTTTCTTTCTCTGTTGTGCTAATAGCATGACACGGAACAACTTCTAGGTCTTCATCTTGATGATCACAAAAGAAGCATTTTGGAAGAAAATCTGGCAAGGTTACTAGGTGCTGAGGTTGAGAGAAATCCATGTCTTCCTCCTGCATGAGCTTAAACTTTTGAGTCTTCTTCTTTTTCTTATTCTTTTAAGTCTTATTCCCTTTTCTATAATTTTGGTAGGAGGGGGACTCTTTTTGGGTCGGAATCGATTGTCTTTTCTTTCGATGGGTCACAACTATCCATCCTTCATTGTCTTCTTCGATCAGTCTTTCCTCTATTTGAGGATCCTCATATGAGACTTCCTAAGAGAATTAGATAACTACAGGCTCAAAAGTGTCGAACTGAACCAAGCTTTCCTTTTACTCAAAAATCAACCTTGACGGAGAAGCCTCTGAGATTATTGTCACTGCAACATGGTTTGTTTGAGCTACTTTCTCCAAGTCTAGCTCGATTTTTTTATAGCGAGCCAACCTTAGAATTAGCTCCTTCAGCATAAAATATTTCTCTACTCAGTGATAGATGATTCGATGATACTTGCAGTAGTTGGGATCATCTACCTTTCCTGCTTGCTCAGGTCGCTTACATTTCAGCAGCTGGATCAGCTGCTTCTCTAGTAATTGCTCTAGCATGTCTGCGTTATCTGAATCAGGAAATGGGTAAACTTTTTCCTATCTTTCTTTTAAATTCAGATTTCGTCTCTCGCTTTCATCATCCTTCTCAAGTTTTGCTTCCTTTCTTTTGGAGAACTTAAGTGGGGTTATGTTTACAACCATAAATTCTTTCACCGTACTCTTTACTATCTTTTTGGCACCCATCTCTTTCTTATCTTTCTTTACTTCAAGAACAGAAAAATCTTTAGTTTCTCTGCTGGTGATGCTCAACTCCATATCATGAGCCCGAGTTTCAGTTCTTCAACTGTTTGGGGCTTTATTTCCTATAAAATATAAAGTCCCTAGTGCATGCCTTGGGTGCACATTTCTACAACTGACAATTCGATGAGTCGACCTTTACATTCAAGACTTAGAGCTCTACATCGATTAATGTAGTCGATGATTGGCTCTCCCTTTATTTGTTTCATGTTTATAAGCTCTATCATGCCTATGGTGCGTCTAGTACTGTAGAAGCGGTTAAGGAACTCATTTTCCAGTTGTTCCCAACTTTCAATGCTTTCTGGCTTCAAATCGGTATACCACTCAAAAGCATTTTCTTTCAAGCTTCGGACAAACTGTCTGACTAGTTGATCTCTTATTGACTATGCATTCTTGCATGTTTCGACGAAGTGGGCTGGAACTGCTAGAATTATAAAGGTTGGCAAGAGACATTCTTAGGTTATCAATTCTTTTTGTGTACAACTTAGAGTACATGAAAGAAGTCTAAGATGAACCTCCATACTGAGCTTTGATGGAGTTCGCAATCATATCTTGTAATTATTGAACTGAGAGGGAAGCCACAAAAGTTGATTGTTATTGTAGATGATTTTCTTGCACCAGATTCTTCCCTTTGTCACCAGGTTTGACAACAGGAGTTTGACTTGATTCAGCAGTTTCACGAGTTTGCATCTGCTCTCTTAAAGTTATGATTTCATTGTCTCGTTCATCAATAGCCTTCATCAGAAGATTAATTTTAATCTCCATCGTTACATCAACCATCATGTGACATACATCACATCAGGGTGTGGTTCACTCTTTGACTTGCTAGAGGCAAAATCAAAGTCATTATACAAAGGATTTTCCTTGATAACAACCCTAACCTTACGAGACTCCATTAAATGCTTAAGGATGCTCTATGCAATGGCGGAACCTTGATCTTGCTCTTCAATGATCCCCTTAGAACGACTGCGAGTGACAGGTCTCATGTAGGTGTCGCTTGCAATAGAAGATTTGGTTGCAGCTTTCTTTGATGTCATTGGTTTGCTTGTAGAATTAGATGACAAGAGAGAGATGAGAGGTAGAGATGGTTCCACTGGGCATGCCAATTTATTCGCACGAGATTTTTGGAGAAATTTGATTTATGGAGTTAAATTTGAGTTGATGTTATATTTGTGTTAAGTTGATGCAATGTGGTTCGATCTTTAGAATTTGATCTTCTGATTCTCTCTTGATTGGATGCTTACACTTTATTTAGAGAAAGCGGAGCACATAATTTTCTTGAAGCTGGAGGCTTGGAAGAAAGTTTGTATCTTCAAAGGAGCTTCAATCTTTGAGAATGGTCAGTTTCAGGAGTTAGAGAGTCTTTTAGCTCTTAGGAGAATTCTCTCTAGACCTTCTAGAGTAAAAAAATTTCAACATTTACAAATGAAGAGAATTCCTCTATTTATAAAATTCTCTAATGGGCTTTATGGGCTTGAGCCTGATTGTTCCATGGATCAGACCCATGGACTCAACCACATGGATTTGGGTCATATTTAGCCTTTGGGCTCAATTAAACTTATTTTTTGGCTCAATTGAACTTAGCCCAAGTAAATAATATTTAATTAAACCAAAATAATTAACTTGATCCAACGGTAGGATGAGAACATGTGGCATTATCATAATTGGCCAATTTATGTTTTCAATTTTAATTTGGGACACATGTCATTTTTTTAATTAGTCCCAAATTCAATTATTTGTACTTTTCATCAAGGCAATTCGTGATTGGTCTAAAAATTTCCTATTCAACAGTCACTATAATAATCTCAGGTCTAAGGATCAAAACAATCAATTATTTAAGATTACTTATCACACATGTCCATGTAATAATCTAAAAAATGGTCAATCCAATTCGTATTCTCTAATAAGAAAAAAATGATTATAATTTATGTCTATACATATATAATCATTCTATGATTATCAATTATTACTCATACTAATCTTAATTTATTATTGTTCCCACAATCATAATCTATTAGGGACATTGAAAATATAATAACATATTCATGGATATTGTTATACAATAACATGCAATTGAATAATAATGAGAATAATAACTTTTATTAAATAACTAAAAAATAAATCAATTATCCATAAAATTATTGTAGAGCACAATAAAAAACCAACAATTTTTTCATTTGGAGGTCTAGATAAAAAGTTATAAGTGTTGATAAAGTTAATTGTTGAATTATTGAAATTTCACAATTTCTGGACAAGGGTTGGGTGGCCAAGCATCACCGCATGGAAGGACTAGACGTACGCGTGCAAGGTAGGTATAGAGGTTATTTTGGATGCTTTGAGGCACGCGGCACAACCATAACACAGCCGAGCAATAAGGACGTGCTCAAGTTGCGCGCATGGCCATGAATACAAAGGTTAGTAGCAAGACAACATGCTCGCAAAAGACAACGTGTGTGGTGCACGACCATATGCACATAAGAGGCGTTGCTAGGATGCATACAGCAAGTCATTGTGAGATTAGTATACCGCAAGGCCTATCCAAGCCATGCACACGCCAACCACTCGCCACCATGCCATTGTGCGCCAGCATACTCAATTTGGTAATTTTAGGTTTTTTTTGGTGTTTTGCTAATTTTGGAGATTTCTAGTAATTTTTGGAATATTTTCCTTGGTCGAGGGATTAATCAGGATTTAAATATGAATTTATAGTTAGTGACACTTTAATTTAAAAAGACTACTTATTAAACATGGTTTCAAGGTTGAAAAGTTTATTAAGCTTAATTATTGAATTCCATTGAGAATTTTTAAGCATGTTTTATTATTTGCTATTAAAAGTATGATTTGAGCTTTACTAATGATGAGATTTACAAGCAAGATTACATATTTTTAATTGAACTATTTCGAATATGCATGAGCTAGGAAAACTATGAATTATGCTTTAAATCTTTTGAAATAAAAATTTTTACAACTTTTAAAAAAAATATTTTCAAAAGCATGAGTTTGATGAGAAAATTTTTAAGTAAGAAAATCATGTTTGTTCTATATATCGAGATCTCGGAGGTTAATGTGCATAGATTTTCAAAGGTATAGGACTTTGCTGACCACTTAGCCACTACCATCGAGATCAGGCGGGATAGTATGAACATAGCTTATCTTGACCGATATTATAAGATTAGACACAATAGGTTAAGCTAGTTACTATCATGACCGAGTTTTCAAGGTATAGAATTAACATAGAGGAATGAACAAAGATTTGTTTTAGAAAGCAAAAGAGATAATTAAAGACAGAAAGATTTATTTAAAAAAGAATTTACCAAGTGAAAGGCTTAGAAATTCTATGTTTCGTATTCTATTTGTTAAATTATTTATGTTAAGAGTTAAACTTTCAAGATTAACTATTTCCAAAGTATGTTTTATAAAATTATCACTCACTTTCTTTTGACTTACCTTTTCAAAATGATTTTTCACTTTTCAAGTACAGATTGTGCATCCTTGAGTGTTGAGCTTACTACTGTAATCAATGTTTAATAGTTTATAAGAGGTATTAGAGTAAAACTTTAAGTTCTGCTAGTAGAGGTAAGGAGGTACTATGCTAGAGTTAGAAGTGATTGTGGGTAATTTTATGGTTTTCATGAAAATCTAGGTTATTAAATGTTTTATATAATACTATTTTGTTCTTAAACGTTGTTTTATTAAATGGGTTGCATCTCAATTTTGGTTGATAGTATTGTTATTAGCTTCTGCTTGCAAATTGTTTAAGGGTTAAAGGTTAAGGGTCAATTAATGTCCTACAGAAGAGATTGATGTCAGTTGACTTCACACCATCTTTCGGGTTGAGAGTAGGTGATCTAGAAGGGGTGTGACATTGGTGTTTTCACAAAACTTTTGTGGATATGGAGTAGATAGTTTGTCCCATGTGCTTTTTCTTCTATTGTTGTTTCTCTATCTTCATTCCAACTTGATCTCGACTTTGTAAGCTATCAAAATTTTTGTCGATAGGATGCTTATTGATTGGAGATCCATTTGCTCATGGACCTCTTCTTTAAGGCCATTGACGAATCTAGCAATTTGGTAATTCTCACTTTCGTCGATTCTAGTTCTTGACTTTAGTTGGTGAAATTTTTCTACATGTTTGGCTACACTTCGCTTGCCTTTTTTTCACTTTTGATATTTTTAGTACAATATTTATTCATAGTCCACGAGTAAAAACCTTTCATTCATTAGCTTCAACATTCAAAACCAATTCTTGATGTCACACCCCACTCAATAGATGCCTTTTCTTGTCATGCAAGACGCAGCATAACTTAAGTATCTCTTATGCATTAAATGCAAAGACCCTCAGTCTTAAGATCTTTAAGCTCTACTTAAACGCTCTAGTCCTATACTCAATCCTAACTCTTACAAAAACTCTTTATTCATAGTCCTATGCTTAAATATTTAAATAGATTTAAGATAATTTCCTCTTAGTTATTCATCTTAGTTCTTAGTGGAGTGTTTTCGGTAGTGGAGCTGCACTCTAGTCAAAGTTTTCGCAGAATAGCTGTACTCCAATCTTGTGTAGCAATGCTTCTCAAATCAATGCTTTCGAATTTTTAGCATCGTGGTGATGGCAATTGCGCTCTTGCTCGACACTCATGGGTTGTTTTGCAATTACTTCAACTTTTTGCTATTTTGTGCTCTTTTGCTTGATTTTAGGTCATTTTGCATCGTTTGACTTCATCATTTTCCTTAATGAATATTTCCTATAAAATAGGAGATTTAATGCATAAGTTTGGCTTATATTGGATATTTAAGTCTAGAAAATATAGCACTTTTATGGCGCTATCACACACCATTGGTGAACTATGTAAACCTATGTCTACTATGTTTTTTTATATTTTTTATTTGGAATTTTGAAACATATAAGAGCTTTTAGAGAATGGGCTCTATTGAAGATTTCAACAATTAGCATTACCTTTTTTTTAAAGTCAATGGTTTGTTTAGTTGTCTTGCAAAAACTTTTAGCATTCAATTTTAGCATCAGAAGATTTTTTTGTGAATACTTTTTTTATTTGGAAGTACGCGACTGCATTATTTTACTCAAATTTTTTCCAATTTAGGAGCAACTAATCTTTTCCTATTGGACACTATTTCCTTTCATGGATTAGGTTATTTAAAGTAATTTATGAAACTCATTTAATGTTGCCAAAATTGTTTATTGTGCAAGGAAGGAAGTGTTCTTCATGCAAGCCGCATTTGTTCTTTGAGCAAGAGTTATTCTTCTTATTGACGTTGTGTTCTTCATTGTATTTGCTCGTTTTCCATTGTGTCTCATTGCAAGTTCTTTAACTGTTGTCTACAACATATTGAGGATTATTCTAGTTTAGGTAGAGCTTAAGCCTTTGCCATCGAAAGAGATTCTCGATCCTTATAGGGAGCTTGAGACTTCAGCACGAGAATGAATTCTCTATCTGAGAGGGAGCCTAAGACCTATCAGTGAAAGGAGTTTATTGATCATAAAGGAAGATATCAACATGAGACACTAATACTGCTACACTTAGGAGGAGCCTAAGTATACTTGACAGAGAGTTTCACGTCTAAGGGAAGCCTAAGTGATCAGTAAATTAAGCTTTACGTGAGCAACTATAGTAGGATTATTGTGGATAAGTACTATATTGTAAACTACTTAACTTTCAATACAAGTACATTATATTTCCTAAACACGCTGCCCCTCAGACATATGTGATATATCATTGAACTGGATCACCAACTTTAGTGTCACTTTTACTTTTACTTTTTAGTGTTTTTCTTAATTCCATTGTTATATATGCTTTTCGTGTGACATCTATAAGAATGTAATGAGTCACCTATGTGCTTTTTCATACTCTTATAATTGAGATTGAAGAAGAATTATTTTGTGTGTTTCCAATAATTTTTTGCATAATTTTTCTATCCAATTTGGAGTTTTTTCATATTAATTCTTACGTTTCTAGTTTTATTATTTTATTTTAACTTTTGTGTTATATATATATA
>JBBPDI010000009.1:18813817-18841943 GCA_037974545.1 Cucumis variabilis | reverse complement strand
TAGTGGGATTATCCAACAAAATGTTGGATTTTCCCACTAACTTAGTCCAAGGGTAAAATGGTCATTTGACCTTTCAAGTAAAAAGTCAAACTTTGACTTTTCCAACTCAAAAGTCAATATTTTGTCTGTTTACCATTTTGTCCATCTTGACTAATTTTGACCTCCCAAGCATGAATCTGTATTCATTTTTCTAAATTCAAATCACATTTGAATATAAGATCGGTCAAAGTTTGTCTTTTCAAAGTCAAAAGTCAACATTTTGACTTTTTATAACTTTGACCATTTTCATCAATTTCGAGCTTTCTAGTATGAATCCGTATTCATATTTATAGTATTTAAATCTTATTTAAATACAAAGTTCTATTTCTAATCTAAAAATCGATGGTTATAACACATATGCATGTCGGTTTCTCTCTCTTCTCCCACTTCGAACAATTCAATTTGTTCCATCACACTGTTCTAAGTTTATTCCATAAGAGCTAGCAGGGGAACCTAATGGACCTATAGATCATGGGCTCCAACGATTCAAGATTAACTGGCTAAACTCTTTTAGATCGAGTTAATCAACACTCGTTAACTAACGGGTCATTCCACTAAAGTCCTGTAGTTGCACTCCCCTCATTATAGATATATTTGTGTCCATTTGATAAAACCATGATAAGAAGTTAATCCTTCACAGGTTATTCATAACCCTGGCTGGGTCAAAATACTATTTACCATCTAGACTATATCTTGCTCCTTATGTCTCACTAATCCATTATTGAACAATTAGTTTAAGGTCCAACTTATAAACTTAACCCCTTTTAGGCCAATGAGAGGGTAGGGCCCCTTGCTCAAGACTTGGATTCAGTGCTTAAGACAACAACATATCTACTAACCCTAAAGCGGGTAGGAGTGAATTCCATCTTGCATCCTATGTTCCCAGCTATCCACTCGATCTTACCCTTGAAGTAGAAGGCTTATTGGGCCAACGCTGATGAGCTGCCCTCACCTATGCAGATCTAAGGATAATCTCTTGTGGACAGGAGTTCATAGTTAGCTCTTAGTTAGCTCAGGATTAAGATTAAGTTACCTAGGTTATCAATAATCGAGATAGTCAGTTTTAAACAATAAAAGATGTTAAAACGTAAAAGTGACTATTTCATGATCTAGTCTTATCTAAACATTTTACATAGGATGTCCCCCACTTTCATGTCTCTACAAGAACGATTAAGGATCACCTCATTTGTACATACTACAAAGCGGGTCGCATCTATAATTTGTCTGAACAAGGCGTCCAACCTTTATTCATTTACTATAGACTATTTAGGCTATTTACTCGAATTTGATCCACGTTTATGTCTTTACATAAAGTTCAAGTTTACTCATAAATAGCCTCGGGACTTAGATCATTGGATTTAAGATTATAAAATTCAATTTCTCAACAACAACTTTATTAAACAGAATATGATTACAAACTACGAGTTTTAGGACAAAAAAAATTCCAACAAAACTTTCAAAGCAAAACACCAAACTATGCGTTATGTAGCCTTCTGGGAGTGCATCTTACTCAAATTTACTCGCAAATTGACCTTCTCGCATTCTCTTTTTCAAAACGCCAACTTTCTCATATCCAAAACGCACACCAACCTTTCTTAATAAATTACACTCAATTCGTTAACTTTCAAGACCAATTTGAGTAAAAATTCCCAAGCGAGTTGTGAAAAACTCCTTTCTGAAGTTAGCTATAATGCCCAACCTCTACGATCCTTCTTTCTCGACAATTTTAAACACTAAAAAACAATTTCTATCCTTTATAACTATTTCGCCAAGCCAACTCAAAACGCCTAAAGTGCTATTTTTGTATACTCAACCAAAATTTCCTTCTTTCTAACCTCTTAAACTCTTTGGAAAATCTAGATTACCTAGCATCTCTATACTTTTCATATGTTAGTGTATTCGTAGTAGCTTGGGTAGATGATAAGTTCTTGATAAGAAAAATTGCTTATAAACTATATCATGTTAGTTGAGCTAATTGCATCGCCAGGCCAGCATTAGTTGCCAACTACCCAAAAGGGAAAGTAGCTAGAACCTAATTAATGCAAGCGAGAAAGATTTCAATCTCTTTCGCGAGGTTATTCCTAACATTTGCATTTCGAAAGAAGAGCAAGTGTGGACAGTGGTACTGAGAGGTAGCAATTCTTAATCACAGAAGCGTTTATGGGTTTTAAGTAAATCCTTCTAGATATAACTCATAAAGTCATACTTAGTCATATGGATCTCCAAAAGCCACCATGTGTGGCATATAATGACTTCAAGAGAAGCATGTCGTAATCATAAATATCATTTAGTGAGTTACATCGCATTAAGCTTATCACATTATTTAGTCGTACGATAACACATAGACATTTCTCAATTCCATTCTTTGGAGACAAGTTAGTTTGCATCATCACACCTTCTTCTTCGCCTCGCTTTACATACTCTCACCATGTAGTTAGCAAGTCTTATAGTCGTTATACTTTAATTCTTTCAATTCACCTAAATGATTAGTGAATCCCATAACTAACTTCTATAAACAATTTCCAGTGTTAGACCTTGGATCGCCCAGAGAAACATGTTGTTTCGCTTGCAGTTGGACATGCAATAGGAAAACTTGTAGTCAACGAGGACTTGTGCATCATGCGATGAAGAGGCACATAGTGAGCATCTTACATGTTATGATCATGACCTATGACTCATCGCTTAGAATTGAAGCATGTTATACAGAGAGTTACGTTAAGCGTATTACACGCAATGACCTGACTTCGTGACGTACTGCAAATGAGCTATACACCCACAAAATTATTAAGTCCAAACACAGACAAGCACAATCTACCACCATCGAATCTCTAACTCGGTCCCTAGCATACGATCAAGTGGGAGGCAGTACTCAAAGCAGAAGACTTTTATAGGTTCCCGAAGCCTCACTTGGTATTGGCCAGAAGCAATCTTTAAGGTATCGAGTCATCTCTATAGGAAGTCAAAGCGATAAGAGGAAGAGACTATTTGCACATCTATAATGATATTTGTTGAAAAGAATCCTTTCTCAAATTCTTTTTAAAGTCAGAGCTATCCCTAATGTTCAGAGCTTTGAGCACCTGGACCTTTCTTTGAAGGGAGCAAAGTTATTTATAGGCGGACTCTTTACCTCCACCTCTGTGGAACATATTCCAATCTTCCTGATCTAGATCCCATTTAGGTTGGCTCCATCTAACCTCGTCTACTCAAGAGGACTTCTCTTGTCTTCTTCTCTCTTCTCTTTTATTTACTTATCCATCCTTTAAATTGAGTTCTCATATTAGTATTACCTTAGAAAGAGAGATGGAAGAAGACCTACAGGCTGGATTTATCGCGTAATGGGTTAGTAAGGCTCAAGGGAATTCTCTTTAAACTAGGCTCGGAGAGGAGAAAGCCTACCCTCTAAATGAATAGACGAAAGAAGAAAAGGAAAGCAATGAATAAGAAAGAAAATGGAGTGAAAGGATCCAGATCATTCTTCTTCCTCCTTCCCTCCTGAAAGGGATGAGTTCGAGCCGCCACCAGGCCTTGATTCTAGCTTATGAGCTTGGCTTGCCTCCTGTCGATTGTAGATAAGGTGATCAGACTCTGTGATAAATCCTTCCACTCATGAACTCGAGAAAGCCTATCAACCAAGTCATCAAGATCAAGCCTAGCCTCAATGAAAAAAGGTTCTAGGGAAAGCCAATACATTCCTAAACAAACCCTCTGACTTGGGAAGCCAACTCCTAAACCTTATCTAGTTGAGAAAGTGGTTCCTTTTGTCTTCTTTTCATGTATGGATCAAATACCTTCCCCTTTAATAGTGAGATGATAGTAATCCAACTCCAACTTTTTTATAATTCTTTGATCCTTTACTTTCTCTTACAAGAGACTCTTCCATAGGTCTACACTTGCACGCCTATCTCTCGATCGATATAACTCCTTACTCTTCCCCTTCTACTAATCAGATAGTTAAATCATAATTTAGTAAAGATGAGACTAAAATAAGAAGAGATAATAAAATTTCGACTGAAATAAGAAGAGATAATAAGATTTCAAGGGTTTATCCTTCACTTTCTGTAGATATGAAGAAGAAAATAAATAAGTAGTTCTCCCTCGCTTTTATATAGTCTTGTAAATCATATAAAATCTCTAATGCACTCGTCTAAACCTTCTTAATACAAAATCCTACATCTCGCCTATTGAAACTCAAAAAATAAAAATTTGGAAGCAAAAGTATTCCATTAATCAGTCCTTCACCTACTAGGAGCAGTGGATAAAAGAGGTCGACCTTCGGTTTTAAAGCATTATGTTCAGATGGCTCAATGAAATTTGAGTTTTGGTCCTGCTTTTTTAGAATAGTGAATAGTCAGAAGGACATTCTTTCTTTTCTTTTGGTCCTTCGCAATATTCTTTGCACCTTCTCTCGATTAAAATAATAGTATTCATCTTTTTATAGATCGGTCTTTAAAATCCTATTTAGTTCCATTAAGAAGTTAGAAAGACATTCTTTATTTTGTTAGGCTCAATGAATGATTGAGGTGCAAAGAATATTGCAAGAGTAGAAGGCACAAAGAATATTGCGAGTCATTATTCCTTTCATTATTGCAGCTACTTAAAAAATCTCAAAGCAAGCCCACGGAGCGGTGTCATAAGACAAGGATATTATTTTGTTGAGAGACGCAATGAAATCTGTGATTAAGTTTCATTAAGTTGAATTAGTTCATCTTTACAATATCCCTGTCTTATGGAGCCTGGGGAGCGATAATGAGAGAAGACGCTGGTATGATGTCCAACCAAACCCAAGAATGCTCAAGACGCAAGATATAAAGCCGAATGAACAAGGGCTCGGCAGGAGGAACCCATGAATGCAAGACACTTTTCCCACCTAGTAGAAAGTAAGAGTTCTGGGATTTTCTTATCAGTTCGTCCTTTAGATTATAGATTAGTCATGATTCTGATTTTGACTACTATGTCCCAAGTAATCTTATCGAAAAGCATTGAATGAGCACTTGAACCTTGTCTGTCCCCCAAGAATGAAGACATTGATTTTGGTACAAAGGCCTGGCATGAGGCATTGCCTATAGCACTGGCAGGCATAAGACCTTAGTGAATGCACACTTTTCATAGAATATCATATTCTGAGAAATCAGGACTAACATTGTTGAAAGGATAGAGTAAGCTTCTTGACATCATCTCATCTACTCTTTCTTTGAACTTGGAGGGACCAAAGAGCTTTACTATTCGAAGAAGGAGCAAAGAATTTGATGTTTATATCAATATTAACTTCTTTTCCCTAGCTTCTAATTCCTCAAATAAGTAGAAAATGGGGAAAGTAGTTTCAAGAGAAAAAACAAAGAGAGATTTAAGGTGCTACTTAATAGAAAGTCGAGCCACTATTAATCCTTAAACTGCTATAGCCACAACTTTCCCTTTTCTGTGGAACTTCCCTTTAAGACATTTCCTCAACAGCACTTGTGACAATGAAAATATTTAGAATAAGTAAAGCCTATCCTCCTCCAAAGAGAAAGCCTAGGGATTCGTTCCGCTCGAAAATGCAATCTCCCACTCACCCGCTTAATGAACAAGGGCTTCCAGATAGACGAGGATTGATGATCCGTTTTGAAAGGTAAGGAAAGAGATTGAGGCCTATCCTACTGGAAAGCGTATTGATGTTACCCAATATGACTTCCTTTGCTCGCGAGTAAAGAAAAAGAGTTCGAAACTTAGCATCTCAATGGAAAGGATTGAGAAAGGCATGCAAGGCATCGGCGTTCCTCAAGGTCAAGGTTGTCAGACCTCCCTCTCTTAGTCTCGCAATTCCCCACGTAGTGGTGCGTCCTACTCATGCTAGAATATGAGTGGATTTCTACCATTCTCAAAGAAGAACAGAGCATATTTTCCCAATGCAATGAGTAGAAGGGAAGGAAGTGATGGAAACGATAGACATGAGCAGTGAAATAAGGATCAAACTTTACTCTAATTGCAACTAAAAAAATTTAGTGACTATTGAAATTGAATAAGACTAGTACGAAGACTTCCAGGGCTTGGAATGATTACTTGAGCCGGTAAAACAGTTTCAACTATATTTCATTATGCCTCCGCTCAAATTTCATTGAGCCTCCCATGCAATATTCTTTGCACCCCAACCTTAATTTGTGAAAATATGTGTTCTTGTTAAATCCTTCCCATATTAAATTAAGAAAGTTGATTCATATTCGTCATGATTCCTTTCAATATTATAGCTGCTTAAAAACGAAGAACCAAATACATCTATGTCATGATCAAGTGGTGAAGTAAGAAGAACCTTATTCTAGAATGGGAGGTTCAAAGAATATTAACCATGGACAGCCCTATATCCAAGGCTCCTAAAGGAGGCCCAACTGTCAGTTCCTGTTCCTAGAGGTTCAAAGAATATTGACAATGAACAAGGGCTTACTATCAGGATTTCGAAGGAGCACGACTACCAATGAAATAACTACCTAAATAGGCTCTTATTCCGCAAAGAATCCACATAAAGCTAGGTTTTGGCCCAATTGAGAAAAATCATAACTGAAGAAGTTTATCTTTCTTCGGAAGATCTTCATCTCTCTCAAAAACCCAGGGCAAGCCTTGTAGTCGACTGGTAAAGGGAAGAATAAAACTCAAGCTATCATGAGACTTTCCATTTTCTTGTTAACTTAAGAAAATGATACCCAAAACCTTGAAAAAGAGGTCTTTCTCCTCTCCTTTCATTCAATATTCTTTGACACGCTCTGTGGGTAGCTTAATATGCTTCAAACCTTTGCCTTTTTATAAGTCAAAATCTTGTTTTTCATATGTTCAAATCTTTGTTATTTTCTTCACTGAATTTCTCACGCAACTTAAAGAACGCAATATTCTTTACACCGCTCCATGGGCTTAAAAGTCTCAAAGAATTTAAGAAAGCTTACCATAAAGAAAAAGCAGGAACATTCAAGCCTAGGGTAAGGAGGTAAGTCGAACGCCCTAGCCTCAAGAAAAGAGAAGAAGCAATGAAAGTGGAATCTTCAGGTCCCATAAGAGGAAATACTAGGGAATTTCATGAATAAGAGAAAGAAGAAGTCTACCTTTCATAAACAACTATTATTAGAAGGCAGAGCAATATTCACTCTATAAAGAAGAACTCTATGGGAAGGAAAGGTTTGAAGTTGCTCCATTTCCAATGGAAGCGAGATCTGTTGAAGTAGTGAGAGACCATTAGCCGATCGAACTTTAAACCTCTCGGTTGAATGAGATCTCTTTTGTAAGGCTAAAGCTTATGCTGAGTTGGTAAGAAAAATGTACAAACCTCCTTTCTTACTCGTCTTAGTCGACTCTTATTTGTCCTTTTTTACTTCAATAAAGACCATTTTTTTTTATTATGTTTTCTCCCTTTTTTAGGTCTAACCCACTGATGCCTCTTCCCCGAGGCCTACTTCATTCAAGGTCGGTGTGGAAGGAAGCCTGAGAGTAAACCTCTTTCATTTTCCTTGGATTGGGGCCTCATCCTTTTCAGTCATACAAATATGCTATCCTCAATCCCCCTAGTTTTTGGTTGATTTCTCATTAGAAAGGTCAAAGTACTTTAATATTTCATAATCGATGAAAGGGGATGGCTAGGAGAAGGAATTTTATGGGTAGGGAAAACTCGCGCAAGAATAAGGATAGACTTTTCTACGATTGGCTTGCACGAGAGAAGAGTTTTGATGGTGGTCAAAAAAGCTCTACTGCGGAGTGGGGACTTCAATCCTGAACATTGGCAGCAACGATAGGGCCTTAAGAAGTTTTCACATGATCAAAAGCATAAAGCCCACCAATGCCGAATGGGATAAGTTCATTTTCTTGCTTTTAGTCCTTCAGTTGATTTCCTTAGAGGAATCAGAGTTCATGAAGTAATTTCCCTCCTTATCTTGCCTTATTTATCAGGGATAGCTGTCCTAGGTAAATAGAGTAATTCCTTTATTCTAAAAAGGACTTTCAGTATACTTAGTGGCTCTCCTGGTAATAGATCCCTTAATGAAAAAAGAGAGATTTAGGATCTTTCTCCTTACCGCACCTAATGGTACTCTTAGTGATTGCCTATAAGTGCAGTTCATATGTAGGAAAATGTAGCTACTTAAAGAAAAATCCTACTAACCAACAGTGAAGCGACTAACCACCTTTTGAAAAGAAATAAAGATCGCAAAGAAGACTCTTTCTCAAATTCTTTGAGCCTTGTCTCTATTTAAGATCGGCTTTCTATTTTCTCGAGTTGATGGAGAAGTATGAGAATGCAAGAAGAAAGCATAGAAATCAATTCCCAAATAACTCATTAATGAATAAAGACTACCCATCGGTTATAGAGCAATCGATCTTTCATACTTTCATAGTCTGAGTCTGATCTACCTAAAAGGCATAAGTCGAGATCACCCACGTAGGGGGATAGGTGCGAGGCAAGGAGACGGAGTTATGTCAGGAGAGATCATAAGCTCAATTTTCTTAGAATAAGGGAAGGAGTGGAGCGAAGGAACTCGACTGGAAAGGTGCAAAGAGCTTAACCCACGGGTGTAGAAGGATCGAAGTAGAAGAGCTAAGTTGGAGAGGGGAAGGAGTAGGTCTCATTCAATAGTCGGGGATTGAGTCGGGTGCAGCCGAGGTTGAGGAAGAAGTGGAGAGAAGTTGTCGATGTTCTTGAAAGAGAAGTGGCCTCTTTTTGAGATCGGAGAATCGGGTAAAGGAATATGCTTTCTTTCCCACCAAGCTTTGAACTCTGAATCTCAGAATTGTTAACAATTGGTTGATTAAGCAGTCGATTAAAGATTCTTCGTTCCATAAGAGGAAGCCTCATCCTCCTTTTCTTCAAGTCAGAGTTACGCAAGAAGAACTCCAACTAATCAAGAAAGAAGAGTGAAGGCTTCCACCAGTGGGCCTTTCCCTTCTCGTTCTTTATTCATGCGCCTTTTTTCTCTCCTTTCCAACGTCGGCAAAAAGGTTTCAATCGACGTGTTGACCATGTCAACACATCATGCGTCGGCATAAGGTCTATGTCGACATCTTCACATTTGTGTGTCGTCATTGTTTCTTACAACGTCGTTGTCGACGTGCCTTTCTGCGTCGTGGTAGCCTTCGCCAATACACAATGATTTTCTAGCGACACTCGATTGCGTCAATAGAACCCTAAATTCTTGTAGTGATCAATCGTGGTTCATGCAACTGTTCGAGTGGGTTTCGTAGAGATGAAGATAGGAGATAAATAGGGTTTGAAGAAAGAAGAGATAATAGTGAGATGGAGGGGGGAATAAAAAAATTGGGGATCTCCTGATGAATTATTAATGGTGTTGGGAGATAGGGGAACTCCCAACGCATTGTTGATGGTGTCGAGAGTTCCTCAAAATTTTCCAATGTCACCAACAAAATGTCAAAAGTTCTCCTATCTCCTGACACCACCAACAATGCGTCGGGAGATCAAGTATCTCTCGATGTCTTTTGTCCCGACAGTGTAAATCGGCGTCAGAAAGTCTAAAATTTCTTGTAATGAGATTTGAGGTTGATTTCTCTCAATCGTAAAATCAGAAAAAGAGAACATTACGAATATCTAAGACAGTGAAACTAAAGTTTAACAAAAACATACCTTTGAGTGATATATTGGAAGCTTTGTAAAGTTTTCCTTTCACTTTCAAAATGAAAGTTCCTATCATTTGCGAGAGAGAACAGTAGAAGAGGTCATATAATCCACTGAACGCATACCACAATGTTATTTGTATTTTTATTATTTGTTATAAGAGAAAATATTCATAATCAGATATTTCAACATTCCAACAAAAGTATTTATGTATTATTGTAAATTAGAAAAAATAGACTATGAATAGCAGATAAATGTTGGATGAATCACAACACCCCACGTGGAAAGCATGGATATCTTTTAAGAAAAAAATATATCAGAAAATTATAGAGTCCAACAAGTAGCACAGGTACATCCCATCTCTTTATATCCCACCAATCCTCTCTACCTTTCTTCACAACTCTTCTCATTTCAAAACTATGGAAAACACTAAACTTTCATTATCTCTCTTTGCCACTTTACTCCTCACAAATGCTATTATTGTTAGAGCAAATTCTAATGAAAATGGCGTCATGAATAATATTTTGAGTGTCATAGAAACGTCGTGTGCCATTACTCTTTATCCTCAACTATGTCACTCAACAATATCCTCCATCTTTGGTACATCTAATTTGTTGAGTTTGAAAGATATCGTTGAACTGTCAATGAGTGTTGCTATGGATGCAGCTAAGCTTAACAATGAAAACATAAAAAAGCTTACGATGTCTGGTAACAACGTTGGTAAAAAAGACAGGATTGCTCTTCATGATTGTGTCAAAACAACCGACAGGACGATTTATGAGCTTGACAAAGCTATAGAGGATTTTTGTGAGTATCCGAACAAGAAATCCCTTGCTTCGTATGCAGATGACCTCAAAACCTTTCTCAGTTCTGCCATTACTAATCAGGTTTGTAATTGTTTGGATTGTATTTTTTGGTTTGCATTTTGAAAGATGTCTTTGGAGGGATTTTAATGTGTTTAATGGTTTACATGTTTTGTTGACATTTAAGCGAGTGAATTTTCCTATTAAAATTCCTTGTAAAAGTTGTTTTGGATCAAAAGTTTAGAAAGTTTTGAAAAGTTGAAAAAAAAAATCAATTTGAAGTACTTTTAGAAGAAATATTTACACAGAAAAATCTTAACTTAAACGTTGTGTTTCGAAATTATTTGAGTTGAAAACTATTTGGTTTTTTTTTTAGTTTTTAATAATTAATTAAATCTATAAACACCTGCATTATATTGTTTTGTAACTACTTTCTAAAAACCAAATCTGTTAAAATAAAATTAGTTTTTTAGAAAAAACCATGGAATTTTTTTAAGATTTCAACTCTTTTACTTGAAAAATATACACATTCATTATTAATTTTCAAAAACTGAAAAACAAAAGTATATGATTACAAACATGGGCCTTTCATATATCGGTTTTAGCTTTTGGTAATTTTCTAAATTTATTCTTGTATTCTCCTGATTTTCTATTCAGGGCTTTTACTTTCGGTAAGGAAATATCTAAACTGTTGGTTAAAATGCATGGCTATAAACAAAAAAGATGACTGTAAGACTTGAATTTGACTTGAATTTTGAAATACTAATTGAAAATTAATGGAAAACATATAACATACAATTAAAAACCAACTATAAAATATTTTTTGTTTTATTATTTTTTTTATTTTGGTTAATTTTCATAAATATAACAAAACAATAAAATATTTACGATCCATGTAACAAAATGAAAAAATCCATGAAACTTGATCTTTTTTAAAAATATTTCATGTTTGCTCTTCTTTTTCATCGTCTCTCTTCTTTTTTTCTGCAATTTTTTTCTTTCCATTGTCTTTTTTTCTTCTTCTTTTGCATTTTTTTTCAAACGGTTATTTGCTTGTTACAAATATAAAAGATCGTGTACCAAAATAGTCAAATCTAAATGATCGTGTACAAAGAATTTAAAAAAAAAATCGTTTAGATTTGGATAACTAAATTTAAACGATCAAATCTAAACGATCGTGTTCCAAATATAAACGATTGTGTGTGTTTCAAATGTAAACGATCGTGTACCAAATGCAAACAATCGTTTTCCAAATATAAATGAACATGTACCAAAAAATCTTGAAAAAAAATCATGGAGATTTGTCTACCCAAATTTAAACGATCGTTTAGCAAAAATTACAAAAAAAAATTGTTTAGATTTAGCTTCTCAAATTTAAACGATCAAATCTAAATGATTGTATACCAAAAAATCTTTTTAAAAAATTGTTTAGATTTGCCTCCAAATGTAAACGATCGAATCTAAATGATCGTGTAGGAAATAATTGTCAAATCTAAACGATCGTTTCCCAAATATATTAAGTGTAGATGTCATTAATTTGACAGTTTTTGTATTTTTTATTGTAGGCATGTGGGCTTCTTCCGTTTCCGTTTTTTAAATTGTCACTATTTATATTTTAAAAAAGACCCCTTCTATTTATTGTTTTCAACTCATTGTTATCTTTATATTTTAGGAATTGTTTCAAAATCATAACGAAAATTTTTGAAAACTACTAAAACAAAATTATTTATTTTCGAAAACAAAATTGTCTGAGAAGTATAATATATCTCTAGATACGAAGTATAAAAACCACGAACAAGAACTTGCAAGCCAACAAATTGCCAACAAATGCAATTATTAAAAGCAAGTCTAAGTAGATACTCCACCTTCTTCACAAAGGAATATCAAAACACATACTATGAGTGCTTATTTTATGTTTTTTAGGTTTTTTAAGTGATTAGAGGGTGAAATCAATTATAATTAAACTTCATCCAAACAATTCCTAAACGTTTCTAGTGAGTACTTTAGTATCTTTAATAATTTCTGGGGGATCCTTTAAATGAGCTAGAAAACTCCTCAATAAAAGCTTGATATTTTCTGTTGCAAAATTTATTCATCATCTTGATTATCTTTTTCATTTTGAAGTTAATAATATATCGTGTACAGGTGACTTGTTTGGATGGATTCTCACACGACAAAACAGAGAAAAGGGTTTTGAGACTTATTGAGAACACACATAATCAAGTGACGATGTTGTGTAGTAATGCATTGGCTTTGGTTAAAAAATTGACAACAGACATTGCCTTAACAGATGAGAAAAGCTTGGTGGTCCATGACTTCCCTTATAAGATAACTTCCATATCCATATCCTCCCAAATAGATGACCCCAAAATTGTACTCTTTTCCAATCAGGTATACTAAATTTTCTAACTTTACCTTAAACCCTTTATTTTGGTTTTGTATATATTTAAAAATTTTACTCCTACACATGTGCATCTCAACACTAATATCTTTCAAATTTAAAAAGAAAAATAAAAATATAGCAAAGTTTTATCGTCTATCAGCTAACATATATATAGGTGATAAATGATAGTAGCATTTCTATTAGCGACATTTTTCTATATTAATAAATATTTTATTTTGGTTCATTGTTATATTTAAAATACACAAATAAAATTAGTGTATACCATTTTGTGTAAATATATGAAAGGAGAACTTTTTTAGTAATAATTAATATATTTTGATTCCTATACATTTATATATATATCTTGGCTCTACTAGTTATAGGGCTTTCCAGATCTAATTGTAAAACCATTTCTTCCGTGTACGTTAGTTTTGATTTTGATTGATCTTCATAAATAAATGAGACATATGATTTCTATATATATTTAGAAATTTGGATATCATGAACAGGAGGAAGGTGAGAGTAGAAGAAGGGAGGATTTGGAAAATGGAATAAAGTGGCCAGAATGGATGTCAATCCAAGACCAGATGCTTTTAGACTCATCGTCTGAAGAGGCGGCGGATGTGGTGGTGGCGGCGGATGGAAGCGGAAATTATAAAACGGTGTCGGAGGCAGTGGAGAAGGCGCCGAGTAAGAACAGCAGATATATAATTAAAATAAAGGCTGGAGTTTACAGGGAAAATGTTGATGTACCAAGTAGTAAACGGAATATTATGTTTTGGGGAGATGGAAGAACCAACACCATTATCACTGCTGATAGAAGTCGTGGCAGTGGCTGGTCAACCTTCAATTCCGCCACAGTCGGTAACGTAACTAAACCTCGACTCTCTTTTATTGATCGTGATAAATCGGTAAGGAAACTAAACTAGTTTGAAAGCAAAATTTTGTTATACAGGTAGATATTTTTAGTATTTTCTGATCATTTAAAAAAATAGAATAAATCAAAATATTTACAAAATAAAATCAATTTTTACATTTTTATTTATATTTAGCCTCGAATTAATAAAAAAATTTATATTTTATAAATATTTTAAAAAGAATTTTTAAAAGTAACAAATTTTATAATATATTTACAACCTATAACAAATTCTATGATATTAAAAATTTTCTATCGATGATAATCATAGATATATTTTACTGATAGAAAACTATCATCGATAGCATTCAAAATTTTGCTATAACTTATAAATATTTTAATTTATTTTATTTTAAAAATTTTTATATTTTAAACTATTTATAATACTTTTTATGTTTTTTAATAATTTTTTTTCTTTAAGAAAAAGGTAAAATCCAATGAATTTCAAATTTATGCTGAATTTCCTTTTTGTCCATTTCAAGAAAGTCTAAGATATATTTTACGTGTTTTACACAGAGATGTTTTGTTTTCCTAAGTTTGTCTCGACCATTATTCCAAGGGTCAAATAATGCATTTATATTTGGACATATGGAAGCAATTATAGATCCTAAAGAGGCAACTATTTCTTTTTTCTTTTTTGCATTGTTTTTTTTTTCTTTTTGCATTGTTTTTTTTTTTTTGCCAAATTGCTTATGGAAAGTGAAAATGGGTAAACAAAACACATTAGATATTTATTTTTTAACTAACTAAGTTTGGAAATGATTTCGAAAATGTTAAAACAAAATGTTATAACTATTTTTCTTTGGAATAGATTTCCAATTATTTAAAACCAACTTTAATTGCCCAATAATAACATTTTAAAAGTTTAAAAGTTTAAGGTTTGTTTAAAAATTTGTTTTATAGTAATTTTAAAGGGACATTTATATTTGGACATTGATGCAACACTTCAGTCATTAGAGTTCTGGTTGAAAAAGTCAATTTCTTGATTTTGAGTGTGTAAATGACTAAAATGACGAGAGAGAAAGAAGAAGAAAGAGGAGAAAACACAAAAACAAAAAACCTTAGTGACCAACCATGGGAAGTGGGCAATGAAGAATATCTGACTATCTCTGCGAGCCGGCCACAACTAGCTAGCATAATCAACACAATGGCTTGAACAAGGAAAATCCTTGAATAAGGGAGATTTTAAAATTTTTTATTTTTGTGAAAACAAAGCAGAGAAAATAATGATAAATCCAAATAAAAAAACTAAGGAAACAGAGAAAGATGGAGGAAAAAAGTTGCCCAAGAGGCTAATGGTCATGAGAGACCCACTCACAACAATTGTCGATTAATATCGATACAACCATGCGTCAATCACAACGGTAAATTGAAAGTGGCCTCTTGATCGATCGAGCGATGATCGAGGTAATGATGTTTAGTTGTTGATCATCATTATATGGCCAGTCATGACAATTAGTCATTAGCAATCAAAATGGTCAAGCGTCAATGATCAAGACGGTCGCTCATTGATGTCAATTTGATGGTAAAGACGATAAGCGGTCGTCAACGATTAAGATGATTAATTGGTCGTTCACTATCATGACAATTAATCTCTGAGAGTCATGGTATTTGATTGTTTCTTGTCACCACAATTTAATAGCCACAAGTATCGATCCTTGGCAATCAAAACAGTTGGTTGTTGATGATCAAGAAGTTCATAAGATGACTGGTTTATTTGGTTTGGACTTGATAATTCCGTGTGTGTGACGTAAATGTAATACGTCACTAAGTTAGGTCATTGCGCGTAATGCGCTCACTGTAACCCTTTGTATAGCATGCTTGAATTCTAAGCGATGATTCATGAGTCATGATCATAGCATGTGAAATGCTCACGATGTACCTCTTCATCGCATAATACTTAAGTCCTCGTTGAGTACAAGTTTTCCTACTATTTGTCCATGTGCAAGCAAAACAGTAGATTTACCTGGGTGATCCAGGGTCGAACACTGAGAATTGTTGATAGACATTAGTTCTAGTGAATTACTCATTAGTTGGACAGTATAATAATTAATTACAAAGGTATAAAAGAATCAGAACTAGGATTAAAACTACTTATGTACATCTAGAGAATCTGTAAAGGGGAGTAAATGGGTGCGAAATGGAATAGTTTCGAACTAACTTGTATGCGAGAAAGAGTGAAGGAAGGTTTATGCATCATTTGGCGATTAAGCAATGCAAGAGCTTGATGCGATTTAACTTGCTCAATCAGCTTATGATTAAGGCGTGCTCCTCTCAGAATCATTGAACGCCACACTTAGTCTCCTTTTGGGATCTACGTGACAAGTCTGATTAGGTGAGATATATCTATAAGTATTCACTTATAACACTTATAAAACTTCGCAATTAGGAACAGCAACCTCTCGGCGTCTAATATCCACACTTGTTTGTCTTTTGGGATACAAATGTTGGAAGTTATCTCGCTAAGGTGAAGTTTGTTGTCAAATTCCTCCTTACGTGCATTAGCCTTATTCTTACTACTTGCCCTCTCGGATATTTGGTGATTGACACTAGCCAAGCGATGAATATAGCTTAACTAATGCAATATGAATTATGAGCTAGACTCCTTATCAAGAACTTATCACAAACTTAACTACTAATAACACATTGACAAGTGAGAAGTTAAGAAATGATGGATTGAAAAGGTATAAACATGTAATATACGTAAAGAATGTAGATCGTAGGTCATTGTACAATATGAACAACTTATATACAAAGAAGTGCAAAAATGGAAAGTGTAAAGACCCAACTTTTCGAATTAAGCTGAAGTTATTACCTTGACACTAGACTTATACTTTAAACATAAGACTTGATAATTTAAATAAAATTTTAACAACATCAAAGAGTTTTTATATATATTCGGGCCCTAATTCAAACAAAAGTTTAAAAGTTTAAAAAAAGTATCGATAATAGAGAAAGTTCAATCATGAAAACCCAAAACAGTCTCAATTACTAAGTAAAAAACAAAAATATAAAGTGGAAGCAGTTTTGAAGGACTTTTCCCTATGGCAATCACGTCTCCTTCTTGTCCCTCGTCAGTCTGCCCCCCGTGTTACCTTTGCCTGAAAAATTAAACATAAAAGGGTGAGTATAAACATACCCAGTAAGAGACCCACTACTGGTCCCATTAGGGGAAAAATAAAACTGTTAGCTTCCTATTGAGGGTACCCTGCCTTTAACAGTCTTGTGATCCCATAGGATACACTTAATCAGTCTAATGCCTCGAATGACGCACATATCAGTCTAGTGCTCTGCAGAAAGCACATATTAGTCTAGTGCTTCCGAAGAATGTACAATAGATGGTGATCCCGTAGGACACCTGCAAGGCACACTACCCAATAGACAAAGCTAACAATTTCCCCTTGGTCAGTTCTAAACATTTAATCAGTCAATTCATAATATAGTTCAAGCTACCATCACCATATAGTCATTTCAATCCAATGCAAATATAGTCAAATTACCTATACTAATACATAATCCGACCTTAGCATAACGATTTCTCAAATAGATATACTCGTACATAAGTGTCGCCCATCTCAGTTCAATCAATTCAATTAACCGTACACTATCCATTCTTTAACATAACAATCAACCATCCTCAGTTTAGTCAATGCAACATTTTTAATTTAGTCAATCCATCAACATATTTAAAACTACGTAAAGCAACTAAATCTTTTTAACCCTTCCAACCTACATTTAGCAATCATGTCCTTTAATTCATTCAAGTCCACGTATAACAGTCAATTCATTTTAAACATTGAAATCTGCATATGGGTCCAGTAGTAGAAATCTCTTACCTTAATGTTAGGTAAGCTCCTTAATCTAACTAAAGTCCACGAAAACAAACCTAAATATAACTATAGAAAAATTCATTTTCTGTCACACTTCCTCCTATTTAATTGCCACAATGAAATTTCTAAACTTACCAAATTATTAGTGAATCGAGCTCCACCTAAAACTAAAATTTGTTGTGAATACAAGGAACTCGAGCGCTACTTTCAACACCTTCCATGATCGATCAACAAATCAAACAATTAATCCAAGAACAACATCCAAGATAGTTATGGAACAACTACAAAACTCACAACTTCTCACCACTAAACAATCTTACAATAAGTTAGCGGCAATGGCGAACAAACAGAGCCAAAACAATCATGTAGAACAGATCCGGCGGCTAGCTTCGAGAAGCAGACCGACGCAGATGATGGTGGACGGCTTGGTTGAATGGGGAGAAATGTGTGCGGCTTGGGTCTGACTCGGGTTCACGGCAGGCATCCAACGACGACTGCTTCTCGAGTAGCAGATGAAGAATGTGGTGACACTGACTGTTGGCGGATGAAGATGTGGCGGATGCTCCCCAATCAGCAAACGAAGAACGCGGCACAAACGAAAATGGTACACGGCGGTTCGGGACGCGATGGACTGGGCGGTCGGCATGAGGTTGGGGGGTGGTTGGCTGCAGATTTGAACGGAAAACAAAAAGGGAAAGAAAAACAGAGGAGGCAAACGTCTAGGGTGAGAGGGAGAAGAAGAAGAAGGAAGGAAGGAAGAAGGGGAGGGGAGGGGGGGCACGCGTGAAGAAAGAAAATAATTTTTTTTAATAATAATAATAATAGAAATAAATTATAATAACTATTATCATCACTATTTATTTAATTAAATCCTCACTTCTTTTCTTTTCCAAGAAATCCACTTATCTTCTACATAAGCTAAAGTACATTAACACCCAAAATTTACAGACTTCGATAAACAACAAATTTTGATTAAGAGTAAATTCTTTAAAATTTTTGGGGTGTTACAGAAAGAGGAGAGTGAAAAAAAATATTACACATTAGGGGAAAATGGAAGTATGGAGTCTTCCCTTCTCAGCGATCAAGCTTTCGTTTTTACAACTGATCAGAGAAGAAGAAGAAAACATTTACAAATAGCAAAAATGTTATTCCTTTCCGCCTCTCTCTCTAGGATTTTTGGCCTATCCGGGCCTCTTGTGCCCATTCAGGTGTCTTTTTTTTAGGTTGACGGAGGTGATTTTATATAGGCAACATTTGGGAGGAAAACTTCTATATTTTGAACTTGTCAGCGTCGTCGGCCCAAAAAGTGCCTGTCACACGTCACATCATCTCCAACTACCGCTCTTGTCTTCTAGTGACCCTTCTTCGTGTGATAAATTTGTTTCTCACTTGGAGACATTAATCACCAGATGAGTTCCTGATTGTAGTCCTTGTGTAAAATGCTTCATACGGTTCACTAGTTTCTTTCTTTATTCAATATCTTGCATTTAGACATTAAAATCACATGAAATAGGCATAACACTTATGTGAAATAGGCATAACACTTATGCGTTTACAACACAATTTACGCATTCTGATTATCTTTTTTGTGCGTTTTAACCTCATTATGCTAATACAATGAGCTATAATAACGAGTATTTATACACGCTATCAATGAAAGTGACAGCCAATATTATCAATCACCAACAATAATCAAGATGATAGATCATCAACAATGACAATCAATGTTTTATCAGTCACCAATAGTCAAGAAGATTGATGGTCAATGGTCGACGGTCGATCATGATCTGTCATTGATGATTAATCATGATCAGTCGTCAACGATCCATCCTGATCGATTATCGACGATCTATTGTAAAGTTGACGGTCGTCAACAACTATATTGATAGGTAAGAGTGAAATTTTTTCTGAAACCTATATGGCATTAAATAAAATAACTATCAGTGATATAATTTGCTATAGGGGTTTAAACATACATTGCATCCGTATTATAGAAAGACAACTATAACTATGACTAAATGTAACTTGACTTTCGCTTTTGCATGACCCTCTTGGTTATTCTTATTTTGAAACCTATTAGACCTTTTTAATGTTGCTTAACTTGAACTTTCGTAAACTCCATCCGATTACATAACTTGTTATATTGTGTGAATGATTTATAATATTTCTAATTAGACCATTCATGTTAAAACAACTGTAATCAAAACTTTTGTTATTGAATGTTAAAATTTGTTTGTTTTTACATTATTGTCATGAAAATTAATAAAGTCATGAAGAATATGAATTATAGGTACAAAATATTTTTAAAAATCAATTAAAAATTTGATACATGATAAATTTAGAATGTAAATTTTTTTAAAAAAATAAACTAAAGAGATTAGCTTAGCGCAAGAATTCAAACCAACAACCTAAACAGAAGCATCAGAAATTCAGATTTCTAATTTCTGTACCACAAACATAGACATTTTGTAATTCGCATCAGACCCCATCAAATAAGTCCACAATCATTTAATTTCCATACATTTGATTCCGAACATGCGCGCCAAATGCCCCCATTAATCTCTTCAATTATTTATTTGTCTCAAACAATTTATCATCATTACATTAAAAAACATGCAATTCTTATATTATCAAAGTTTTGCAAAAACACATTAGAATTAAAAAAAAAATAACAATGCTTGTTTTTTCTTAGCAGTTGCTGTGGGGGACGGATTCTTAGCTCGAGACATAACCTTTGAAAACACAGCCGGACCAGCCAACGGCCAAGCTGTAGCCCTCCGTGTTGGCTCAGATCACTCAGCCTTCTACCGCTGTAGCATGCTTGCCTATCAAGATACTCTATACGTCCACTCAAACCGTCAATTCTTCGTCAACTGCGTTGTAGCAGGAACAGTCGACTTCATCTTTGGAAACGCAGCAGCCGTAGTCCAAAACTCCGATCTCACCCCTCGCAAACCAGGCCCTAACCAAAAGAACATGGTGACGGCACAATCAAGAACTGACTTGAACCAAAACACGGGAATCGTGATCCAAAAGTGTAGGATAAAAGCGACGTCAGACTTGGAACCTGTGATAAAAGAATTCCCAAGCTTCCTTGGGAGACCATGGGAGGAATATGCTAGGGTTGTGGTAATGCAAACGACAATAACCAATGTGATAGACAAAGAGGGGTGGTCGACATGGAATGGTGACATAAAGGAACCATACTTTGCAGAATATGACAACAATGGAGCTGGTGCTGATACTTCTGGTAGAGTGTCGTGGTCTCTTTTTATTAATGAAGCTGAAGCTAAGACCTTCACGGCTGAACCATTCATTGGCGGTGCGGATTGGCTTCCATCTACTGGCTTCCCTTATCAGTTTGGTCTCTATAACTGATCTATTGCCTTAATTAGCTTGCAACTGATCTTGCTTTTGGTTTGGTTGGTCAAAAGGTTGTATGAGTGTTGGAAGAAAAGCTACTAAATGGGAAATGCTTCTATCGAATAAAAACCAAGTTTAGACTTTGTTAAAAACTTGTATTCTTGGTAGGTTTATGTTAATTAATCTTAGATTTTTTTTTTTTCGTATTCTCAAGAAACTAAAGGCTTGGTTTGGGGAAGGGAGGAATGAAATGGGTCTGGAGTGGAGCGCGCTTGGTAATCCAATTACAAGTCCATGTTTGAGGCTTGGGTTCTATCTGAGGTTAAGTTACCAAACTCCAAACTCCAAACTCGAACATTGTTTTCAATCTAATAAAAAAATTGTTATAAATAATAAAATACTAAAAATATTTATAAAATATAATAAAATTTTAGATTTTATCACTATCATTTATATAGACTCTAATATATAAATCTCATATTATTAATAGAATGAAAATTTTGTTATATTTTATAAATATTTTAGTTCATATAGTTATATTTTAAAATGCTCGAATCTAATATATATTGATAAGAAGGGTTTAAGTCATCGATAAGGTTGTTTTGAATCTAAAAATCTTTTAAAGTCACGTCTTCATCTATAACTCGAACCTCCTTTTTAAAATATCATATCTTCGTATCTTCATACTTTTTCTATTTTTCTTTATTTTTTATATTTTTTCAATTTTAAAACCACATATCTTTCAATCTCTATGGAGCTTCATCTTTGCGCCACCTTCCAGTAAGTGAGTTTCTTTTCCCCTCATGTTTCACTCTCATAGTTATCTCTCTCGAACCTTTCATATTTGAAGTGTTCAATCTCATCCATGGACGAGAGAAAAAAAACAAGTGAGGGTCGTTGGTTGCGTAACTGGCAAAAAAAATAAAATTGAAAAGAAAAAAGAAAAGAGAGAGAGAGAGTTATGAGAAAGAAATGAAAGGGGAAAAGAAACTCACTTACAAGGAAAATCAGTAGCAATTCAATAATGAAGGTGGAGTTTAATAACAATAATAAATAAAAGCTAGTAAGGATGTGGTACCTAGAATTAACTTTACTTGGTAGTGATTTTGGAACTCACCATTTTAGTGAAAAGAATACAAGTAGGAAAGTCCATTTAAGGATTATATCCACATAATGGGCTATGGACCATCAAGTTTATCGCAATAGACCACCTAATATCAAGTGTTATGAATCACTGAAGGGCTTTAGGCCCATGTTCACTGAGGAATCTAGAACTACTTTTCTAGTTAGTCCTTTTGTTAAAGGATGATCAGATTCTTCTCAGATCAAACAAACTTTAATGACATTTTCTCATTTCATAATGAAAGAGGGGATGGTAACTACACACTAAGAGATATCCTTTCAGCTGCAGGAGTTTGTAAATAAGACTAAAACTTTGGATCTTTTTTGTATTGACTACATGATCTATATTGCCTCACCACGTCACAACAAAATGATGATGGAGCTATTGACATTGTGTCTGCCAAGATTAAATATATGAGATTGTTTTTTTAAAAAAAATGAGATTTGATAAATTACATGAAGACATATGTGACTTTAATAGATATTTTTTTTAACGAGATTTTAAAAGAATTCTGGATTCAAAATATATTGGAGGTTGTTTCAAAATTTTTATTATCAATATTTAATTACATTGAAATTAAATACATTGGTAAGGGCATTTTACGACAAAAGAAAGTCATTGATAGTGAAATCTTTTTTTAATTTTTTTTTCTACCAAATTCTCCAATGGAACATATATAAAAAGATATTATACAGTTCCATTTTTCTTTTTCTTTTTCAATAGATATTTATTAAATGGAAATTGTGACAAAAAAAATTTTAAAAAAAAATTACGGTACCTCTTTTTTGCCTATCACAAATATGATAAATATGAGAAGTAATTAGATATATCTGATTGCTATAGGAGGACTATTAAAGGGCTATTTGCTTTTAAATTTGCTACTTTTGTAACTTAGAATATGTAATAATGTTACGGGCCTTATTATTATAAAAAAGGGTCTTTAACTAAGATAGCCTAAAATGGTATACCATATTATAAGATTAACCTAAATTTTTCAAAATTTTCAGAAATGTCCTAAATTGACTAATATTTTACACAAATATAAGCCCAAATAACCAATTTACCCATCTTTATTATTAAGAATATATTAAAATAATAAAAAGAAAAAGAAAAAAGGAAAGTGGACCATGATATTTGTATTTATTCTATCTTATGCAAATATGGTAAGTGATTAATTATATTATGGTAATATTATAATAAAAAATTTCCCTTAATTATTTTTATTTTGGTGATTTTGTTCAAAAAATCTTTCTTCTCGATCTCTCTCTCACTTTCCTATCTCTCTCTCCATCCATTTTTTCTTTTGTTTTGCATTGTTTTTCATATATTTCACCTAATTATAGTATATATTGAATAATATGTATTTTATGAATGAAAAGTTATTATATCAATTTGTTTATAAAAGGTTGACCGACAAAGAGAAATAAGGGACGTGGGCTATGGTTTAGAAAATAAATAAATAAAAAAAGTAAAAGTTTCCTCCTTCGAATTCGTTGAATATTGATTCCATTTTCTTCACAAAAGACGCCGAATAATAGAAGATTGTGGGAAGTATAAGTGGTGAAGGAGAAGAACATCGACAGCCGACTGGTATAGTGATCTTTCAAAAAAGATTTGGCAAAAGTTTAAGATTACTAACACTACAAGAAATAAGATTTTCCCTGACGTAGCAATACGTCACCGAAAACCCTAACCAATGTCGGGGAAGGTTACTGCGACGTCACGGACGACATCGACAGGCACGTCGGGGAAAGCACGTCGGGGATACTTTCCCCGACGCAGCTCACATCAACAACGGAGAAAATTTCCCCAATGCACGATGCAGCACGTCGCAGATGGCTTTCGCGACGCGTTGTGAAAGGCTTCCGTGACGCCGCGTCGCGGAAGGCTTTAAATATATATTTTTTTAATTAATTATTTTATTCAATTAATTATTTTTGGAGAACGAAATTGGATAGAAGATGGGATGGAGATGCGCGATTCAGAGAAGGGAAAGAGAGAAAGTATAAAGAATGAGAGAGGGAGATGGGCGATTTGGAGAAGGAAAACATGGAGAAAGTAGAGGGAAGGAGAGAGAGAGAGTGCTGAATAGTAACAAAGGAGAAAGAGGGGAACAAGGACACTTCCGGCAACGACAATGGTGACGACGAAGATGAACAGACGACAACACGAATCTTCTCCTCTCCCTCTCTCTCGGTCGATTTTCTCTTCCTTTCGTTTTGCAATCGGTTATATGTTGAAGGAGGAAGAAATAGAGTGGACTTTCCCCGACGTCTTCGAACACGTCGCAGAAGAACCCTTTCCCTGACGTCGTGTAACCCTAACGTCGCAGAAAGGTTAAATAACAAATTAATTATTTAAACATTCCTCGACGTGCACCTGCCACACGTCGCAAAAACGTGACCATTGTCACTTCAATACGTAACTTACAACTTACACTTTCCCCGACGTTTGGTTCTTATGGATCGCGAAAAGTGGAGATATTAAATTTAATTTTTAGACTTTCCGCGACGTTTTGTTACTATGCGTCGCAGAAAGTGACTTTCTGCGACATCAAAATAGTGTACGTCGCGAAAAGTCACTTTCGCGACGCATGCATGTCACGTCGCGGAAAGTGGCTTTCTGCGACGTGTCATACTGTGCATCGCTGAAAGTGACTTTTCGCGAGGTCAAAGTAATGTGCGTCGCAAAAAGTGAACGTATTAAATTTAATTTTTAAACTTTCTGCGACGTAGCATCGTGTGCGTCGCAGAAAGTTACTTTTTGCGACGTAATATTACGTGCGTCAATGAAAGGTGATTAACGAAGACGCACCTTTCGCCGACGTTATTTTTGGCGTCGCAGTTATTCCAATTTCTTGTAGTGGTATATTTTGAGTTAAATCTGATTTTAAATGATTTTGTTTTATTTTTTTACGCTGATTTTGTTTTGATTTTACTTTGTATCAATTTTCTATATCAGTGTTGCGATATATGTACTTATATTATATGTACTAGTTGGTTGATATACTTACTACGTGATTTTCATTCTTTTCGAATTTTACACAATTTATTGATTAAATAAGTGTATAAATGATATAACTTAGTGTATCATTACAAAGTATATCAACATATTAGTAAAGTGAATCATTATGAGACATATCAATCAAGTTTACAAGTGTATATTAATAGTGTATCAAGTGTATAAGTAGGACTTTAAGTGTATCAAGTGTATTTAATCAATCGAGTGTATCAGTGAAGAATATTAAGTGTATATGTAGTACATCAGGTATTCAAATATATCACGTTGTATATTAAGCGTATCAAATTTATGTTGAGTGTAACAATGAAACATAACAAGTTTATTAGCAGAGCATCATGTGTATTAAACTTATTAGTGAAGCATTAAGTGTATCAAAGCTGAAAGTGTATCAAGGTTAAAATGACATAAAGTGTATCCAGAAGAATCAAGTGTAATAAGAAGTATTGGTGTATTAAGGTGTTTCAGGTATTCCGAAGGGTATCAAGTATATCAAAGGGTATCATGGTTTATCAAATGTATGACGTCCAAAGACTTCTTAATCAAGAAGTGTCAAATGTATAGCAAGTGTATCAAAGGATATTTAGGTGTACCGGGTGTATTAAATGTGTATCAATAGCGAGGACATTTATGACATTTTACATATATATCTTGTATATGGGGACTAAGCTTTGTTTGTGCTATTTTTGCAAACAATAAATGTGTGTGCTAAGACTTAATTATTGTAACTTGTTTTGCCAACTTTTTTTACAAGTGTCCCTAAAATTATTAAGTAAAACATGAAAAACCCTAACGTTAACAACCCTACAACCCTACCACTCACTCGCGCCTCACCCACAACCTCCCTCTCTTTAAGACTCCAAATCAGTACCCGCAAACTTTTTGGTGACCTTCTTTTCTTCTCCTCTCCACGCATGTGCCACACCCTTTCCGTTCTCCATTCTTCCTTTTCCTTTCTCTTCATTAGTCGCACGCTTCCAGCTCTATATATCTTAACTTCTCTTCTCATGCCCCCGACTACCCAAATCAACCCGAATTAATATATATATATTTATTTAATAAAAGTTAAACAATCTTATGAGTTTCAGATAGTTTTTTTTTTTTTGCTTAACTTGATGGGAAACATATTTGATTTATGCTTGATGATTTCCATTTACAAACATTAAAATTTTAAAACAAAATAATAATAATAACATTACAACCCGACAATCTAACCCAACCTAACTCATATTTTACGGATTGGGTTGGGTTGGAAACTTAATTCGTTTATCAATCCATCCAACCCAAAAATATGGTTCAACTCGTGTACACCTCTATTACACGCTTTTGAATTCATTTTCGATCTCCAAATATAGATAGAGGTTCAAAAATGCAAATTGGAACGAAAGCAAAGGGAAAAAGAAGCAGAAAAGAAGAACTCGGAGTGAAGGACTGTTTTTCTTTTTCTAAAAATGGTTTGAAACAGAACCGAAGTTGGTTCTATTCAACAATAGAAACCGATGGAACTCAGTTTTCAATGGTTCCATGCATGTGTAAACCGAGGGGTTTGGTCTGGTCTTTGGTTCATCTTAAAATTGAACCAAACCGAACAGTGCACACATCTCTACCACCAACTTTTACAAGGAGGTCCTTTGAAGTTGGAGTGAAAAAAAAAACAATAATAAGCATAAAATTAACAAATGAATTAGTGAGGAGATAAAATTGAAAATTGAAGATGGGAGTTTGAAGGAAAAGAATGAAGGATCCATACCCGGATGCGGCAATTCCGGTGGATGCCGTGAGGAGTGAGGTGGGTTTTGCTTAGGTTTGTAGCATCGCCATTCGCCAGCCAACTTTGCCACCGACACAGCCAAGTAGCCAGTCACTTCGCTTCTAATCAAATTTATTACCCAACCCTTCCTCTTCACTTTTCCTACACACTTCCACTATTTAAATTAATTATAAATATGTTTTGGATCTCACACTAAACTATATTCATAAACTATAATATAATATATTTTAATTCATAAATTTGAAGTTTTTTTTTTCTTTTTTCATATATATACACACACATATGTATATATATATAATTTAAAAAATAATTCTTAATAAATCACACTCCATCCCCAATGTATTTTTTTAGTTAGTTCTATCTTTTTCCCTTCCTAATCGACTTATTTAGATATAATTCAACCTCTTCAAATGTTAAAAAAAAAAAATTGATTATAAAAGTACGTGAAGGATGAAAGTTCTAATTTTCTAAATTTTATCCTTATAAATAGATATTAGATAAATTATGATATTATGTAAATATGTTAGTTTAGTTTACTAATATATATATGTATATGGTAGATGAGATAATTCTTCTCTTAAACAAATTTAGGTTTTAACTTTCTTCTTGAAGTTGAGAGAGAAAATATTAATAAAAAGTTACTTATATTGTAGAATGTGGAGATGGAATCTCGAATTTTATATCACTTCAATTGTAATATATATAAATATATATAATATTTGGTAATAAAGGTTCTATATTATTGTTTTTTTTTCTTTTTGCAATAGAATTATTAGGAAAAATTTTCAATCTTAACAACCATAATAACAAGCAAGTTATGTGTTTAGGACTTACCTACACTTCATAAACTTGTAATGTATATATAGATGGAGTTTGATATTTTGGAGGAATTTCTTTTTATCAAAATACTCCTACTTTTTGTAATAAAATATATTTAAATTCTTTATTTAGTACAGAGATTGAAACCTCTAAGGAAAGGAATTGGTGATGTCATACTAATATTATCAACTATATATTAAAATTTTAGTATCAAATTAATTAAGATATTTTTTTCTCTTTTACTTGTTATGATAACGAGTCATGGATTGGATGTGGGTTCTTATAAAAACACCTTAAAGTGTTTAAAAAATTTTGAAAAAATCATAACTATTGTTGTATATCAAAATTATACCATGAAATTTTTTATACTTTTTAGTTTCTACTTTTTACCCTCCAAAAACATCACGCCAAGCTCAATCTAACCCTTTTCCATTAAACATTTCATTAGTCACAAGTACCCTTCTTGTAAATGAAGCAAATT
>JBBPDI010000009.1:18771149-18783339 GCA_037974545.1 Cucumis variabilis | reverse complement strand
TATGAATCAAGTTTACAAGTGTATATCAATAGTATATCAAGTGTATAAGTAGGACTTCAAGTATATCAAGTGTATTTTATCAATTAAATGTATAAGTGAAGAATACTAAGTGTATTTGCAGTGTATCGGGTGTATCAAACATATCATGTACATCAAACGTTTCAAATTTGTTGAGTGTACCAATGAAGCATAACAAGTTTATTAGCCATGTATCAAACTTATAAATGAAGTCTTTAAGTGTATCAAACTATCAAGGCCTAAGGGGTATCAAGTGTATCAAGAAGAATAAAGTATAACGATGAGTATTATAATGTGTATCAAGATGTTTAAGGTGTGTATCAAAAGGTACCAGGTGTATTAAAGAGTATCAGGTGCATCAAGTGTATCAATCAAATGTATCAGGTGTATCAAGAAGTATCAGGTGTATCAGGTGTATCAAGGGGTATTAGATGTATCAGACTTGTATAAAGTGTATCAAACGTATATTAGTAATGAGAGCATTTGTACCATTTTACCTCTTAATGTGTGGACTGAGTTTTGTTTTTGCCATTTTTGTAAATAATAAAGTGTGTGTGCTATTGACTTAATTTTTATAACTTATTTTGCCATTTTCGCAAGTGTCCCTTAAATCATCTCAATCTTTAAAAATGGGTGAATTAATTACAAAAATCACACCCATAGTCATATGGTAAAATTGAAAACCTTTAAACTTATACAAAAATATTAAAATTTGACTTACATAGTTGTAGAAATTGCACACGTTTGTGAGTGTTTTATTGTATAAGTTTGTGGGTGTTCAATTTTTATGATGAAAAAGTTTGAAAGTGTAATTGCAACTATACCATCATACTTTGGAGGTGGTTTTTCCAATTTGCACTTAACAAATAGGTTTATGTAGACAATATTGTAAATAAAAATAGGTTTATAATGTTGTAAAGTGTGGTTTATATGCATGATAATTTGCCTTTTGTGATGTTTGCTATGGCAGGTGGAATAGTACTAAGTCTTGAAAATCTTTCAACTCAACATGCTTGCGCTTTTATTGTCAATTACCGAAGTTATCACTTCAAGCATAACATTATATACCATTTTCTTTAAATAGGTACAACTTTCAACTATATACTTTCTTGATGACAAAACCAATAAAGCTAAGTTTGTTTCGCGACATGAACCAAGAATCTAATTACATTTACGTTACTTTGCTAATCTTATTATCTTGTTTTTTGTTGATGATTTTCATAATGGAAATACAATCTGGATTGGTTTATTGGTTTACTAGTGCTTCAAAAAATGAATGCACAACAACTTGTGTTGCATGATGCTTACACCATTTTTTAGTTTTCAATTTAGACATTTCTCATTATTTGAGTTTTCAATTTAGACATGCGCCCTCCCTCCACTCAATTTATGTATTTACGTATTTACAATGTCCTTTTCAAGTTGGAGTAGTTGAATGTGAGTACTATGTGATGAGATACATGAGAGATATAATCTATAATGGGAGCATAGTAGTCACAGATTCAATTTAATTTTATCATTTACTACAAAAAATTTGCACAGTTACCATGTAAAATTCTCTGATAAACACATGCATGCACTTCAAGTGAAGTACAACCATCAATCCAATTTTAAAGCATTGTGCCTCTTCCTTTATGTACGCATGTGTTCGCACGAGGTTTTCCTGACAAACGTGTTTTGTGAACTTGAACTTATTTTGATGTTGTGTTTTGATGGTTGTGGTTCGATCTCTAGTACTTGATCCTCTTATCTCTCTTGATTGAATGTGTATGTTTAATGTATTGAAGTGGAGTATTTGATGTTCTTAAAGTTGGAAAAATATTTGTATCTGCAAAGAACATGAACTTCATAGAGTGGTTCAGTCTTCTGTAGCTATAGTCTTGCTAAGGTCTCAGGAGTAAAATTTTCTAAACCCCATACATAAAGAAATGAAAAGAACATATTTATTTATAGAGTTCTCTTGTAGATTTTATGGGTTTGGGCTTGGTTGGTCCATGAATTAGATTCTTTGAGCCCTGGATTTGGGTCTTATTTCTTATTTGAGCTTAATCAAGCCTTTTTTTTTTGCTTAATTGAACTTTAGTCCGAATAAATAATATTTAATTAGGCTAAAATCATTAACTTGAACCAAAATGGTCAGTATAAGAATATGTGGCATCATAAGGATTTGTCAGTTTCTGTTTTTAATTTTAATTTGGGACACAAGTCAACTTTTAATTAGTCCCAAATTTAATCGTTTGTATTTTTGTTATTAATTTGGTAAATAACGTGACAATTTGTGATTGGTCTAAAAATTTTCATTCAACAAATGCTCATTTTCAAGAGTTATGTACTTGTCTCGATAGATGAACATCGAAAAAGATAAAGTTGAAGTCAAAAAACGAATAATTTTTTTAAAATTTGTTGGCTCAATTTAACATGTCAAATTAATCAAACTATGAATTTAGCACATGAGTTTGATTTAAATTTGGGACAAAGTTTTGAATGTGAGCAAATTTTAATTGTAATGTAATCAAAGTTTAGTCAAACCCGAATAATCTTTGATGGACCCAACTGCACAGGCTGATTGGAAAAGAGGATTCGAGACAAGTCCAAAAGATGGAGGTCAAAACAGAGGCTACGCGCGCTCAACGCGTGGAGGCTGTGCAGGAATATTCTGGTAGTGCGTGAAGTAGGAAACAAAATACAACACATTAGTTTTAAATATTTGAAACCTTAGGGTTTTTTATCAATGAAAATTCTCAGGTAGATGACAGAGTGACAACATCATTCTTTTGCAATTCTTGACACGAGTTGCATGCCAAAAACTATGGGTGTAAACAGGTTGGGTTGGTAACCTGAATAACCTGAATTAATTTCCCAACCCAACCTGTAAAATATGGATTGGATTGGATTGGGTTGTATTATTTAGTTCATTCCTAATGTTTGTAAAGTTTAAAATTGTTGTAACTACACAACATTCATAACTGTGTTTGGTTGTGCAATAAATGTTATCACGATCGTTTACCTTACAACTGAAGGGATAAAAGTCCTTGCCAGAGAAAGATTTTACAAATCATTTCTCAATTTAATTTGGAAATTCCAAAATAACAATACATTGATAAAATAATACAAAAAATAATTTTCTTATTATAACTTAAAGGCTAAGCATGCTTTCTAATTATAGATTAGAGAAAGAAAAAATTACTTAGTTTGACACCTCTGAATCTACAAAAACTTCAAATTGGGAAATCACCCGGAGACCTTTCTATCCTCAAGGATGAGCTTAGTTTGTGGGAACCAATTGTGATGGAAAAGGTTTTAGAGAGAAACTATTTTGCACAAAAGTAAAATCATTAGTTTTTTTATTGATTAAGAAAAATTATTTTTCTTTTGCATATTTATAACTCTCTTTCCTCCATGGAGTAGGAAAGAGAGTAGGAGAGAATCATAAGATTCTATTAATTTAAAAAATATTAAATTAATAAAAATTTCAAATCAACTAATTAATCAATTATTAATTAATTCATATTTAATTACTATTTCATTTAAATCATGCTTAATGAATATCTCTCCAATATCTTATAATTTTAAATTTATTTAATTAAATAAAACTAAACTAAACTATTAATTAATTCTCTAGTTAATTATTAATTAAATTAAATATCTTATATATATTTAACTTAAATTAAATTAATTAAATCGCGCTGAAGAGGTTGGTCAGAGTACCCCGCATGCAATGTACTTGCTCACACCTTGCTCTTTTTCATCTAGAATCCTACGATAAAAGCGTGGAATCATCGTAAAATAAGGGTGAAGTTCTTTTGCGGTAAACCTTTTGCCTAGTAATTAAATTGCCTACTTTTTCTTTCTGCGGTAACCCTAAACTTCATTATTTTACTTAAGATGCCACAATAACTCGTATTTCTATAAGTTATCACTCTCTTAAATCTTTCATTTGGAATTGGATTTCTAGTCAAGTTTTAACGTCAATTAAGTATCCTACATCATTCTCGATGAGAATGATATCGTCCACATAAAGCACTAAGAAAGCTACTTTACTTTTGTTTGTTTTCTTGTATACACAAGGTTCTTCAACGTTTTGGTCAAAACCGTAAGATTTGATCGTATATCAAATCTAATGTTCCAAGATCTGGATGCTTGTTTCAACTCATAAATGGATCGATTCAGCTTACAAACTTTTTGCTTCTACCTTAGGTTATGAACCCCTCGAGCTGAAACATAAAGATACTCTCTTCAAGATTATTATTCAAAAAAACAGTCTTGACATCCATGGCTTTGACCCTGGTCCTTGTCTACATCATTTATTGCCTATTTATAGGACAATGGATCCTCAACAACATCATCTGGTATGACAACCTGAGTTTTAGTTAAACCTAAGTAACAGTTAGGTTGTGATATAATTCTTCCACTGTGTCGAGGCATTCTCAATGATTAAGAAGGATGAGACTGACCTAATGTGTTGGTTTCATCAACTCTTAATGAGGGACTAGCTTCATCAACAATCCTTGTTGATTCATTAGTAGCTTCATTTAATACTAATTTGTTTCGTGGTTTATGATCTCTCATGTGATCTGCTTTCAAGAAAGTGGCATTTTTCGATACAAACACTTTATTTTTTTGTGGATCAAAGAATAGATCACCTCTCATTTCTTTAGGATAACTAACAAATTGGCATAATCTTGTATGAGGTTCTAACTTCTTGGAATTTGTCACTAACATGTGTGCTGGACAATCTCAAATTCTAAAGTGACTTAAACTAGGTTTACGTCCTCTCCATAACTCAAAAGGTGTTTCAGAAACTCTCTTCGAGGGAACAATTTGTTCAAGATATAAACTGTATTCTCTACTACATACCCCCAAAACAAGCTAGGCAATTGAGCATAGCTCATCATTGAACGAACCATATCTAACAAGGTTCTATTTCTCCTTTCTGATACATCATTTTATTGAGGTGTACCAGGTATTGAGTTGGAATTGGATTTCATGTTTTATCATATAGTTTTGGAATCTCAAATTCATGTACTCTCCACCTCGATCTGATTCGAAGTATTTTAATTTTTTTACTTAATAGATTTTCAACATCAGCCTTGTACTCCTAGAACTTTTCAAGAGTTTCAGACTTATGCCTCATTAAGTATAAATAATCACACCTTGAATAATCATCTATAAAAAAGATGAAGTATTCAAAACCTCCTCTAGCTTTTACATTCATCAAACATCACAGAAGGTCTAAATGTATAAGTTCTAGAGGCTTTCTGGCTCTATAACCTTTTCCAGTAAAAGGTTTTTTAGTCACTTTTCCTTTAAGACAAGATTCATATGGAGGTAATCAATCATCTTCTAACTCATTTAGAAGTCCATTCTTTACCAATCTTCCAATCCTATTGAGATTAATGTGACCTAATCTTAAATGTCGAAGATAGTTATTGTTATTTGGAGAAATTCTTTGCCTTTTATTTTAAGTGTTAGCAGTTTTAAACATCTCATGATTTAAAATTTCTTTTCCTTCATTTTTTTTTTTGCAAAGGTATTGTAATAAATGCTGGGGTGGGGAGTTGAACCTGGGACCTCATGTCCACAGGTATATATAGGTGTCAATTGAGCTAAGCTCTTGTTGGCTTCTTTCCCTTCATTAGGTCTTAATACATAACAAATATGTACACCATTATTAGAAATGAACGTTTCATTTAAAGAAAAAGTTACATTATATGATTGTTCAATAAGACAAGAAATAGATATTAAGTTTCTCTTAATCTTAGGAACTATGTACAAGTTTTCTAAAAACAAGAATCTATTTCTAAAAAAATAACTTGGCATCTTCCACTGCATGAGCTAAAATGACACCTCTCGTTCCAACCTCGAGTGTCATCTCACCTTCTTTGAGCTACTAGAAGAAACTAATTTCTTGTAAAAAAGAACAAACATGATTAGTGTCTCTTGAGTCAAGTATCGAGGCCTTTTGGTCATTTTCAACTAAACATGTTTCTAAGATAAGTAAATCATATTTATCTTTTTTTCATTCATTTCTCAGCAAGGTATTTGGAGAAATTTCTCTTACAATGTCCATTCACATTGTAGAGGAAAGATTTCCCCGTATCGGCTACCTTAGCCTTTCCTTTGCCTTTAGCAACAGTAGGACACTTCCCTTTTCCTCTTTTCTTTTTCTGGATTTTCTTAAACCCAGTGGATGAAGGTGCAGACTTGGTTTCAGAGGATGAACCCATCTGAAATCTCTTGGAATGGATAATGTTTCCCTCTCCTTCTTTCTATCCATTAAACATCTACTGGAGGGAGTTCATGATCTGACGTGCAATGACCATGGTCTTGTGTTTCTTGCTTAGTATGTCAAACATATTAGACAAGAGATGGACACGAGCCTTGTCATTGGCCTTTATCCAATGATTATATGCATCCCTGACATTCAATGATGCATTTTGAGTAGGGAAAAGAGGACATTCCTCCATTAAGGTGAAGCGTATATCATCAATAACCAGAATCATATTCAGGCTTGACTTCCACATTGCATAATTTTTTCACCGGTTAACTTTTTGTTTTAAAGTAGTGCAAAAGACATGCTGAAATATCAAACAATCAATCGTATTAGTTATCTTTATCTTAACCCATTAAACAAAATAATCCAATCAATTCAGCAAAAACAAACAATCAAAGAACCCTAATCAAACAAATGATTTAGTTTTTGCAACGATACTTTAGAAGTTTAGAGCAACAGCCACTGAAGGGTAATCAATTACTCATCTCATGAATTGAGACAATCTCAACTAATTACTAATACCAGAATAACTCTTATTCCTATAGTTCTTAGCTACTGTTGTTCGGTTAAAGATTTATTAACTAACTTAATTCATCTCATAAGTGTGATCCTACCCTTTTCAGATCCTAGAGATACATTTCAATAGTTACCGAAAGGAAAGACAACTGTTAAAGATTAACCTATAAAAACTTATCCATTTGTAGAGTTTGCACTATTTCGACTTCTATGATCAGGCCCTCCAAAGGGATGGTCACTCTAGGACGACATGCACATGGATCATAGAAATCTCACAGTGTAACCTAATGGATAAAACTGTAGGATACGTTGACACGCGTCCTTCTCCCACTACTACAAACATTTCCCCTATTCATCTTGTTATTGATCCATATAAACATTTTCCGAAGGAAGGTCGTGCCCAGAGCGACACGAAGCTGAGTATGGATCTCATGTGTAAACTCTTAAGGATGTGAGAGTTAAAAATTAATATATCATATATACTATTTTTCTCCCACTAAAATGTTATATTAATTTAGGGTTTGTTGTACTTAGCTAAATTCTGATTAAATGAATATAACTAAGTCTATTCTTATTATAACTCTAACCTTTACTCTAAAATTTCTAGGTGGATAGATCGTCCTTGAAGATTTCTCCAACTTCAAGAACATCATGTGCTTTGCTTTCTCAAACCCGATCGCCCTCAAAGATTATTCCAACTTCAAGAACATCACATGCTCCGCTTCCTCAAATCAAGTGTAAGCATCCAATTAAGAGAGAATCGAAACTCGAGAGATCGAACCACATAACATCAAATCAACACAAATACAATATCAACACTAGTTCAACTCCACGAATTAAATTTTTTCGAAAATCTCATGTGAACAAAATAAAATAAACCTCAATGATAAAAAAACTAATTAACAACTTGTATTCTGTTCAAATAAACCTCAATAAAAAGAATCCAATGACATACAATGTATTATTAATTATTTTTAAATTCAAGAATAAATACATTGTAATTAAAAGGAAACCAACAAATTTTTTTTTGCTGTGATTTTTTTGCCATGTAAATAGCTTATATTTCTTATTATTCTTGAAAAGCCACCTAATCTTTTTTTCCTTTTCTTTTCGTCCATTTTGGCAATGATTTCCCACTTCTTACCTACACTATTTTCATATTTTGTACGAATTATTGATAATATTTTTGTAATTAAAAAAAAAAAGCTTGTTCACGTGAGTAAAAAGCAGTTTGCTACTATTTTGATTTTTTTTTGTGTTTTGCCCATGTTCAAAATGCACCTATTTAGGGTTTTATTTTAGAGTAATTGTAATAGATGGTCATTTTAGGAATAATAATTAAGTATATAGCAACATTTTAAAAAAATTGCAAATATAGCAAAATTATCATCGATAGACTTGTATCGCTGATAGACTCGTATAATCTATTAGTGATAGACCAATATTTACAATATGGTCTATTGATGATAGACTTTTATCATTGATAGAATTTGACAAATTTTGCTATATTTATAAATTTTTTAAAATGTTGCTATATACTTAATTATTTTAAATCTAATTACTAAATTTGCAACTATTCCTTTATTTTATGTTTTGCCAACCTAATTAGTTTCTACTTGTCACAATTTCACTAGAAAAAAGCAAGGTCCCTTCATTCTCAAACTAGGCTTGCGTCCACGTCCAATGCGGGGATGAACTAGGGTTTTTTCGTCGGAGCAGTCGATATAAGCCAATCCAAGGCTTTCTTTTTTCATTATTTTTAATTTAACTATCCTATCACGATCATCCTCGGGCTACTTTGAATTCTGATTATCCCCCTGACAGTGATAGCCCCATTGCTCGTGCTAGTATGTCGCCGTTTAGTGTTGCAGGTTAGCCTTGCTCTTTCCACGACTGATGTGTTTCAAAATAACGACCACATCCCATCCCACAACGTTAGTCTTCGATTATGTTTGTGGTTGACTAGTAGTTTTTTTTCCTTTTTTGGAGGGCCTTACTACATCTTTAACTTCTTTTCTGCGGATTAAGCATATGAAAATGGAGCATATGAAAATGGAGCATATGAAAATGCAGATTGACAGAAAAGCATTTTGCAGTTAACTATTTTGCAGAAAAGCAAAATCATTCGTTGAAGAAAAACTATTTTCTTCAACATATTTATAACTATCTTTCCTTCATGAAATAGGAAAAGGAGTAAGAGAGATTCATGAGATTCTATTGATTTAAAAAATATTAAATTAATAAAAATTTCAAATCAACTAATTAATTAACCATTAATCAATTAGTTAATAATTAATTAAATAATATTTCATTTAAATCTTATTTAATGAATATCTCTCAAATATCTTATAGTTTTATATTAATTTAATTAAATAAAACTAAACTATTAATTAATTCTCAAATTAATTAATAGCTAAATTAAGTATTTTTATATTTAACTTATATTAAATTTGAATCATATTCAAATATAAGTTTTTCTCATAACTAATAAATTTAATATGAATCTAATTCACATTAAAGTAATATTTGAATCCATTCAAATATTTTATCTCTCATAAATTAATTTTGAATCATATCCAAAATTAAATTTATATAATAAAGTTTAGTAAACTTTATATTATAATGTATCATTATACATTATACCAATTCCCAAAGTAAATTTGAATATTTCAAATTACAACCAATATAAATAAATTTTATTACCATTTACGAGCTAGGAAGGGGACCTAATGAACCTATAGATCAGAAGCTACAACGATATGAGATTAATTGGCTAAACTCATTAACTACATTAATCAATATTTGTTAACTATGTGTATACTCCACTAAATACTCACAGCTGAATTCTTTTCACTGTAAATATATTTCTGTGTCCATGGATATAAACCAATAACAGTAAGTTAGTCCTTCATGAGTGTTCGTAACACCAGTTGGGTCAAATTACCGTTTTACCCCTGGATTACCTCTAATTCTTAAATACCAATGCTCCTCTAATAAGGTTGGTGTATGAAGTTTGCATGGTATTGACAAACCTTACACTTCTTTGCATACTATATTGACTCTTAGATCATTTTAGGCCAGTAGTAGCCCATTCTTAGTTGAAATTGAAACTTCGGTCCTGATTGATGTCACACTCCACCCCACACACGCCCTTGCTTGTCATGCAACGCAATATGACTTTGAGTATCATTAATGAGTTAAATGCCAAAGACACTCAACTTGAGGTCCTTAAGCTTTGCTTAATCTCCTGGCTTATTTTCCTTAACTTAAACTACAATCATACTTTAGGCAATAAAACAACTTAACACAAGCGAAGTAACTAAAGTCTGAACTTTTATTGATTAAATCATGAGTTCTACAACCAATTACAACACTTAACAAAAATATAGAACACTACACATTAACAATTAACTAAAATGCTCGGCAGCTCTTTTTCGCGTAGCAGCTTCTTAAACTTTACCTGCTTGGCTATAACGCCTTGAACTTGAAAATGAAAGCTTAAAAACATAAGTCAATAGATTTAGTGAGGTTTTAAGAAATCCTTTTCGTGAAATATCTCATAAATATCATTTTTCAGATCAAATCACTTTAACATAACATTTCAAATAGCTCAAATATACTTTTCACATAACTACACATTAGTCAAGTCATTCCATTCACCACGGACCTAAATCATTCTCTACACAAAGACTCATCATTTTGCATTTAGACTACTGAGATGGCTTTTCATCGTCAACATCTGAGAATATTTTGGTCCAGCTCTTGTTGCTCAGGCTGAGATGTAATGCACATCTTTTATTCATTGTCTCGTTATAACTTGTAAAAAAAGTACAAGTTATTATAGCTTCTTTTATTAGATTAATGAGGCCAAAATAAGGAAGAAGTATATCAAAACACATTGTTTACATTAATATCACATAATTACTTAGAAATATACTTTACATAAGTGCTCATGCCTTCTTTTATCCTTAATAAGAAGGAAAGAACTAATGAATCACAAAGGAGCTCGCGCAAGTATTACGCGATAAGAACTCATCTAGCAAATACAATTTATAGATGAGGAACCATGTCATCATGTGAGGAAGACTCATTAGAAGACAAGAATGATAGTTGGAGCTAATGTGACTTTGCAAGGCTGCAATCAGCGTGAACATGCTTAGAAGAATAGAAGTTTTCCGATGAAAGTTGCCTAAAAGCCTCATTCTTCACCAAGACAAGAAGGTATAAATGAGCCAAAACCTAGAAGACACTTGAATGAGCCATTGTTGGGTTTTGAAGGGGCCCAAGCCTGAAGAGTAGAAAGGAATAGCCTTTTCGTCATCTGTAAAATGTAGTTTCCTTCTTCTTCTTCAATCATACTATGAGTGAGATCTTCGTGTATGAACGGAGAGAAGTTCATCTTCCATTTCCCCTAACTTGTATTAATATCTCTTCTCTTTATCTCTCATTTTTGTATTCATTTGTGATATATACACTGTTCATATTGTACAATGGCCGAAGGCCTATATTCTTTGTTATATATTACATGTTTATACCTACTCAATCCATCATTTCTTTACTTTCCACCAGTGAATGTGTTATTTGTAGTTTAGATTTGTGATAAATTATTGATAAGAAGTGTTGCATATAAGTCTTATCGCGTTAGTTGAGTTATTCTCATCGTTTGGCCAGCGTAAGTCACGAACTACTCGAGAGGGTAAATAGCAAAGACATAACTAACGGACACAAGGAAAAGTTTCTCTTCCTTTGTGAGATAACTTCCATTACTTGTATCTAGAAGGTGAACAAGTATGGACACTAGGCACCGAGAGGTTGCTGTCCTTAATCGCGAAGTTCTAAACGTCTTATAAGTAAACTCTTCTAGATATATCTCACCTAACCATTTTTAGTCATGTGGATTCCAAGAGGTGACTATGTGTAGCGTTTAATGAATCCGACAGGAATACGCCTTAATCTTGTTGTAATGCATAGACATTTCCTTTACTCTTTCTCGTATACAAGTTAGTTCACATTTTTATCTCGCATTCACCTCCACCCCTTTATAGATTCTCTAGGTGTATATAAGTAGTTATAGTTTTGGTTCAAAAAGAAATATATGTTTTTTGTGCGTTTTAAAATTACCAAGAATGAAGTTTTGGTGCAATGGTTGTTCATCTACCCTTGATCCAAGCGGTCGTGGGTTCAATTTTAGATTTGCAATTTTTCCGTAATTTTTTTCACTTTTGTTTTAATTAAATTAATATAATATGGTTATATTTATTAATTTGCAATTAATATGATTATATTTTTAGGGGAACCAAATTCGGTCTATTTTGTTATTTAATCTATTATTACATGTGATGTTTGATTAAATTAATTATATGCATAATGTTAATTTAAAAT
>JBBPDI010000009.1:18716607-18729382 GCA_037974545.1 Cucumis variabilis | reverse complement strand
ACGAAAAATTTCACATTTTTATTTTTAACGACACATTTTATTTCCCCCACCATTTTTTCTTGATTTCAAGTGTCATATAAATTCATATTTCTAAATAAATTTATTTGACGATAGTGGCTAGATTGGTGGGTTTGATGACGAAGGCTTGTTTTGGCGACAACAACACAAATGGCTGGAGTGTGGAAGACGACGGCGAGTGGCAGAAAATTAAGAGGCAAGGGTTCTTCACAACGACACGGTAGCCCACTTAGTTTTAATTGCGTGTGGGAGGAGAAATTAAAATTTTTTATAATTTGGGGTTTTTCATTTGGAAACTTTTTTAATGATACAAAAAAATTATCGTTAATTAACGACGCAAAAATTGTATCAAAAAAATTAAATTATGTCAATAGAATTGTGTCAAGAAATAATTCGTATTTTTATTTTCAACGACACAATTTATCTCACCTCACTCCCCTTTTTATTTTCAATGACACAGTGACTTGATTAGTAGTGTTGTTAAAACCCCTTTTTGTAGTAGTGTTTCATTCGATATTTTAAGTTTTTGTTATTGTTGTCACACAAACTCACAATTATGTACTTTAGAAAATACCTAAGGTTGATACATCGTCCAGGTAAAAGCATTTCAAACATTTTTAGAAAACATTAACGAGCATTTCCTAATTGATTTAGAGCTAAAGTATATACAGTAGATGAATTTGAGAATTCTTAAATGCTTATTTGATACTTTATATATAATTCATTTATATCAATTAATTCAGGTTATTGCGGAATGTGTGAAAGAGAAAACATTTCTTAAAATTTCTTCACACTCACAATGGGACCTTCACTTGAGGTTTACTTTTATAATGGATGCATTGTCGATGACATACAATTTCACACGTTGGAATGTGATTACCAACGCACAACACAGAACAGTGGAGTCATATAGTCAGTGAAGGTAGTGGAGGTGGCGACAATATTTTCTACGGTGTTTTAGATGAAGTGTTGCATGTTCAATATCTATTTGGATGACGTGCTTGGCTAATCAAGTGTAGATGGTTTGACACAGACAGTAACAAAAATCATAGGACACACGTGGAGCTAGGCTACTAGTCAATCAATCTCGTTTTTGGTTTGTTGAGCAAGTGGTGATTCTCGCAACCCATGCATATCAAGTGTTTTACCTTGAAGACCCAAAAAATAGTACTAATTGAAAAATTATTCAAGTGGTACAAAATAAACGTGTATGGGATGTGCCAGAAGTGGAATATATTGTGAATGAGCAACTTGTTAATGTATTGTAAATCGTCTTTTGACATTTATGGATGAACTCATTAAAGATGACTCTCTGTGCAGGACTATTTCTTCACACGTGTATGGGACGTGCCAAAAGTGAAATATATTGTTGGACGTTGTTGGACATCCTATAGTGGTAGAAAAGATCGGGTGTGCATCATGTCGTGGATGACTTCATAGATGATGATGATGGACAATTATCATCTCAAAGTTGATCAAGAGACGATGAATAACAATGTCTTCTTCACGTATACACATTAGTCATTTTTCTATACATTTAGTTTGTGATAGTCACATTTCTTTAACATATATTAGTTTTTATGCCTACATGAATTATGTCATTTACAACCAGTATTCATAAGGCATATGTGTACCTGAACTTTGATGGTTAGATAACGCGAGAGGATCATTTTTGGTGGGCGACACTTCAGGTTAGTCTCGTTACATAAACACTTGAATTAGTAATTATGTTTCTGGTTCTAATAGTATGTTTTTTTTCATAGATGCCCCTCTATCCACTCTCACTCCCACTTCGAAAAGACGTTAGCACTCCCAGAACTTAGAGTTGGAAAGGTATGTACTGCAAAATGGGAAGATCCTTATTTCAAGCTATTAGGAGGGGATAGCCTGTCTCACTACACGCCGTTCATTTCAGCTGTACGATCATTGTGTTAACACGAGACATTTTTTATCCAGTCCTGAAGTAGACTGATGTACCCCTTGAGAGTACATCGAGGTCGTCAAGAGGGACCTACGGGTAAGTTTGTAAATTATTTAACATATATATATATATATATACATATGTTGAACCTACATATGTAGAAGACTAACCCTTATGTATTTTTCTTTTGTAGTAATGGTTCGTGCTAGATTTCAAAGCTAACACTTACTCGATTTGTTGAGCATCAAATGCTTAGCGTGTGAAAGAAATTCGAGGAGACAACCACCAACATTTCAAGAAGTGCAGCAACCCTGAAGAAGCACACATAAACCCACCGCCTAGATTGCTCAATCGTGTGCAAGATTGGCACTTTCTTTACGATCATTACATGACTTGACAATTTCAGGTGATGTACATCGTCTACCTTAAAGCAATTAACAGTGCTTCATTTAATTTGTTGTTTGAATGTAACGTTAAGATCATTGTTTTAATGTAGGAGTAATCAAGAGTCAATAAGTTTGCTAAAGCGAAGTAGCCTTACAACCACAGGAGTGGATCCAAGTTGTTCCTTCAACTACAACACAAGCTCTCTAAAGAATGTGATTACCCGATGGACCATGTCAAGTTGTTTTGAGAAACACACGCCAGTAGGACTGACGAGTTTTTTTTACAAGCAATAACGGGTGCGTATGTAAGTTCATTGAGAACTTGTAGAAAGACAAGTTATTATAACCTCTTTATAGAATAACGAGGCCAAAATGTAGAAGAAGCGTATCAAAACACGTACATTATGTTGAAAATGCATAAGTACTTAAAAATATACTTTACATAAGTATTATGACTGTTTTATGTAGTTTTAAGCGTTTAAACGCAGGTTTATGAACAAAAGAAGAAGTTAGCAAATTGCATAGTCTCTCACAAGATGAATAGGCGAGAAAACCCAATCACAATGCGAGAAGCGGTTTGCTAGACGACAAGAATGGTAGTTGAGATGATGTGACATATCATAGACATCTTTCGATGTACAGTGCTAAAATGTTCAAAAGAACATAAGTTTTCCCGTCAAAAGTTGCTAATAAAAACTCTTATTGTTCATCAAAGAAAGGAGGTCTAAATGGACCACAAAGATGCCTGAATAGGCCAAAAACCTAAAGAGAGACGAAAATTAGCCTTTTCGCCTCTTGTAAAGGTCATTCTCTTCTTCTTCTATCAGATTGTAGAGTGAGAGTTTAGCTTTCAAGTGGAGAAGATTACATATTTCCCATTTCCTTTAACATGTATTATTCTTCATCTTTTATGTCTTCCACTTTTGTATTTCTCTGTAATATATGTGTTCATATTGTACAATAATAGAAAACCTACATTCTTTAATATATTGAATTATTACACCTTTTCAATCCATCATGTCTTCACTCTCCATCAGTCAATATGTTATTTGTTGTTTAGATTAGTGATAAGAAGTTTTTCTTACAAGTCTTATCGCATTAGTTGAGGTATTCTCATCGCTTGACTAGCGTAAGTTGCCAACTAACCAAGAGAGTAAGTAGCAAGGACATGGTTAAAGTACGCAAGGAAGAGTTTTATCTTTCTTTGCGAGATCACTTCCAACATTTGTATCCTAAAAGGTGAACAAGTGTTGACACTAAGTGTCCATAGGTTGTCGTCCTTAATCGTGAAGTCCTATACAATTTATAAGTGATCTCTTCTAGATATATGTTATCTAATCATACTTAGTCTATGGATCTAAAAAAGGTGACCATGTGTGGTGTATAATATCTTTAAGAGAAGTACACCTTAATCATAAGCTGAGTAAGTTATATGGCATCAAGGTTATAGCATTAGTTAATCGTGTGATAATGCATAGATATTCCTTCACTCACTTATTGGATACAAGTTAGTTCATATTACCATTTCACCAACTTATTCCCTCTTTACAGACGCTCTAAGCTTAGTTTAGTAGTTTAGCTTAGTCTCACATTCTTTACATTTGTTATTCTTTATTTCTTTTATACCGCCTAAATGATAAGTAATTCCTATAATTAATGTCTTGAATCAATTCCTTGTGTTTGATCTTGGATCATCCAAGTAAACCTACTTTTAATTTTGATCATCTCACAAGTTACAACTTGTATTAGGGTTGAAATTGGGTTGGGTTAGGTTGGGTTATGATACATTTTCAACCCAACCCATATTTTAGGGTTATTTGGGTTGTCAACCTGAATAACCCGAATTTAGTTTTCAATCCAACCCAACCCAACCAAATATGGGTTGAATTGGGTCAGTTTGTCGGTTTGTCTTTTTTTTTCTTCCTTCGTTTTCTAATGGTATCAGGTTGGCCTGCGGAGGAGACGAATGAACACAGACATATTTCAGAGATGAAGAAGAATCAGAGATCGGAGAGGAGTGATTGAAATATAAGATTGGACTACAGAGGTTGAGATCGAAGACAGACGAAATGAACGGGTCTCACCATCTCAGATTCGAACAGAACAGATGCATCTCAAATGGATGGGACTCGGGTTCAGACAGAATAAAGACAGACAGAACGGATCTGAGAAGAGGGAAGAGACGTCGATGGGTTGAGACAGAGGAAACGCCGGAAGAGACAGGCGAGGTTGCGCGAGGGAGAGGCAGAGGCGAAAAGATGTGTATGTCTAAGTTGAGACGAAGGAGGAGACGTGCGAGGGAGAGCAAGAGAGACGAAGAAGGAGATTGCATTGCACGAGGAAGAGGCAGATGTGATGGACGCGAAAATAAGAAAAAACCCTAATTTGTTTATTATTATTATATATATATGTAGTAATTCAGGTTGGGTTGGGTTGAACCGAATTTTTCAACCCTCCAACCCAAGACCCAACCCAACCCAAAAAAATGAATTTTTTTTAACCTAACTCAACCTATATTTTACCATAACCCAACCCAACCCTTATAATATGGGTTGGGTAGTCCGGGTTATTCGGGTTCAACCCATATTCTTACACCCCTAACTTGTATTGTGTAGGATCAAATGCTAGAACTCTGTATTGTGTAGGATCAAATGCTAGAACTCCAGTCCCAGCTTACCCTATAGGGTTCTCAACCACTCTCTAGAGATGAGATATGCGAGACCGTTTTAGGTAGACTATCAGACTACTCAAAAGGTCTTGGTTGGGGCCCCAAGCCCAAGTCTTGGAAAAGTTATGTTTTCAGTTCTTCCTCCTCTTATGACCAACAGACACACTTGTGAGAGGTTAGTGAACTAAAGGCTAGCCTTGAGAACGTTACCATTCTAATTGAAGAACAACAACTAAGGAAGGAGAAGTGTGACCACTTGATTGAAGAACAATGCAAAAGAGAGAAGAAACGTGATCGCGTTACATTTATGAGTGGTTTGACAGGATCACTACAACCTAATATCATAGGTGTCCTTCGGATTCATCGAAAAATGAGAGTGTTCCTTCTGGATCACTAGATTACGTGTGTTTCATCGGGCACATGATAATTTTGGGTACCTTCTTACGAAATCCTAATGGGAAGTTAACAAACACCTAGTGAGATGGTTGTACTGCCAAAAACTTGCTTGTTGGGGTTTTGGCTCATACTTAGAGTTGTGTAATGTAGTGTTCTGTATGTATATATCTAACTTTACACAGTGAGTCATTAATCATGATCATTGCAAGCAATATGCTCAATATGTATCTCATCCTTATATGAAGGCTAAGTATAAGTTTTTCTATTACTTGTCCAAGTATAAGCGAAACAATAGGTTTCTTGGGTAATCTAGAGTCGAAGATAATAAATTAATATTAAATCTTAGTTCTAGAGTTCACTATTCATTTGGGAGATATATCTTTCCTATCTATACAGTATAATGAAGTGTAAGTTTAAACTATGTCTACTTATATACACTAGAGAATCTGTAAAGGGAGATTAGAGTGCAAATGAGATGGACATCCAAACTAACTTGTATTAAGAAATGGTTAAGGAAGGTCTCTGCGCTATTAGGTGATTAGGATATGCAATAACCTTAATGTGACACGGCTCAGTTAACTAGCTTGTAACTAAGGCAAACACCTCTCAATGCCTTAAACGCAACTCTTGCTCGCCTCTTGAGATAAAAATGATCAAGCTTGATTAAGCTAGATATATCTAGAGGATTTCACTTACAAGACTTATAGAGCTTCTCTTTTATGGGTGATAACCTCTCAACATCAAATACCTACACTTGTTCTCCTTCCGAGACATAAATGATGGAAGTTATCTTGCTAAGGTGGAGTTTGTTTTCAAACTCCCCCTTGCGTGTGTTAGCCACGTCCTTGCTACTTACCCTCTCAGGTAGTAGGCAATTTACATTGGCCAAGTGATGACTATAACTCAACTAACGCGATAAGTTTTATAGGCTAAACTCCATATCAAAAATTGTCCACAAACCTAAACTACAGATAACACATTGACTGATGGATAGTAAAGATATGATGGATTAAAAAGGTATAAACAAGAAATATACTAAAGAATACAGGCCTTAGGCCACTATACAATATAAATAAATACAGTCCAAAGAAATATAAAAATGGAAAGTACAGAAATGAACAGTACAAGTTAGGGAAAATGGAAAATGGAATCTTTCCTGCTCATACTTTAAAGCTTTCACGTATGAACTGACTAGAGAAGAAGAAAAAAGACTTTTACAAACGGTAAAAAGGCTACTCCTTTCCACCCTTTCTCTAGGGTTCAATGCACTCAGGTCAAATGGCAATTCTGTCAGACTCTCTTTTCGACATCTCACATATGTTGGCCCATTCAGGCTTCTTACAATTGTTGGCCCATTCAGGCTTTTCTTACAGCTGTTGGCCCATTCAGGCCCCCCTTTACTTGTGATGGAGTTTTTTTATAGACAACTTTTGATGGAAAACTTCCATTCTTCTAAACATGACAATGCTGAACGAAACCATTGTAAAGTCACATAAACTCCATTTTTGTCTTCTATTGAATTTTATTTGTGTGCTATATGGATCTCACCTAGAAACTGTACTTGCTAGATAAGGTCTTTTTGCACAGTCTTTGCATAAGTTTCTCTGTGATTCACTAACTTCTTCTTCTGTTCTTAATCATGTCTTTAGACACTGAAAACAGGATGAAATAGACATGGAGACTTATGTAGAGTGTACTTCCGGATATTTATAAATTTACAACATAAGCTATGCGTTTTGACCCAATCACTATGCGTTTTAGTCTCATTATTCTATCTAAAAAACTATAATAAATTGTATTTCTACAAATTATCACAGGACTAGTAGTGGGTCCCATACTGGGTATATTTTATACTCACTCTTTCTTTATGTTTAATATTTCAGACAAAGGTAAAGGATTTGGAAGGCTAGAGAGCGACGAGAAGGGTCTGTGACATGTCATCTGAGGATACAGTTCTATTTCACGTCTATGTATTAGTTTTTAAGTATTTTATTTTTAGACATTTTTAATTAATTAATTTAAGTTTGTTTTATTTAAATGATTTTTAGAACTCGTGAGTCATCTTTTCACAGCATTTTACCGAATTCAAAAATTTCACGTCTTTCCGACTTTTATTTGATGGTAATTTTATAAAAATTTTAGTTTTTCTCTTTTCAAGAAAGTTCTTTTATTATTGGTCTTTTGTGTAATGACCTCAGCTTAGTATAAAGAGTTAAGTCGTTACATTAATCCTTCACATGTTGTTTATAATATTGGTTAGATCAAAATATCGTTTCACCTCCAAGACTACATCTTGCTCCTTAAGTCCCACTGATCCACTATTGAACAATTGGTTTAAGGTCCAACCTATAAATCGAATCCCTTTCAGGCCAATGAGAGGGTGGGGTCCCTTATTCAAGACTTGGATTTAGTTCTTAAGGGAACAACATATCTACTAACCATAAAGCGAGTAGGAGTGAATTTCATTTTGTACCCTATGTCCCTAGCTTTTCTCTCGATCTTACTCCTGAAATAGGAGGTTTAGTTTATTGGATCAGCGTTGTTGAGTTGCTCTCACCTATATGCAGATCTAAGAATAATTTTGTATGAACATAAGTTCATAATTAGCTCAGGATTAAGATTAAGTTACCTAGGTCATCAATAATAAAAAAAGTCAATTTTATAAAGCCAACGGTATTATAACATAAATGTGACTATTTCATGGTTTCAGTGTTATATAAACTCTTTACATAGGATGCCCTCACTTCCATGGCTCTACATGAACGATTCATGATCACATCGTTTATACTAACTACAAAGCAGGCCGCATATCCATAGTATCTCCAAAATAAGGCACCCAACCTTATTCCTCTTTAGCTCTAACTCGCCAAAGCCAACAACTTCTCGAATGCCTCTTGCTCGAACACTCAAACTTATGCTTGGTCAAACTATTCTCTGCTCTTAACTCTTACCACACTTCTCTCTACTCTTCTCTCTTGAGTTGAAAATAGTGAGAAATTAGTGTTTGCTACCTTTAAAAATACTCATTGCATCTGAAAAGCGCTAATCTTGAGCGTTGGAAATTTTTGTAAAAACGTCCATCACGTGTCCAATAAGTGATCTCGACGAGATTGGCTTAAGATCCATCGAGATTTTATCCTTTTCTTGGTATAAAAAGTACTGAGACCTTGCTTGAGAACTTTAATGTCCTTCTTTGCTTCTAGTCCCAAGTGAATAAAGCCCCAAGATGGCTCGAGTTTTTCTTACCTTTTGCTTCGAACTTTCAATCTCGGTCAGACACAGCTCCGAGATTGCCTGAGTTCTTAACCTCTTAAACTTTTATCCTTCATCTCGAGATGACATAGCCTCAGAGTGTCGAGATTTTGCTTCTGCCTCTTATCTCGATTGAACAAGATCGAGTTCTGAAGCCTCTGTCCCGAGATTCTTTGATACTTACTTTGGCAAACAACTAACTTTTCTTCCTATCAACTCAACACTTAACTTGAACCCAAATCTTAAAGTTTCTCTACCCTTTGCCAAAGCTTAACAAGTCCTAAAAATCATAGAAATTCAGGGTTTCACATTGGTAGTGGCCACTGTTAGCTCGCATAACATGTAGAATTAGGCAACAAGGTGTAGTTGTTTTGAGATTTTTCTATTTTCAGTTTAAAGAAACTCTTGTACTTGTTTTAGACGTATCCTTTTATCAAATATCAATGAAATCTTGTTATTTCAAAATGAGTTCTTATCTTGCATTGAGTTTGGTGTTGCGATTATTTCACTTACTAGGTATTCTGCATGCTATCTCGCATATAGATTCACATTGAATGTCTAGGCAGTCATGCCTCTACATGGTCGCATGAAGTGATCTTGGGTCGGGGTGTGACAATAGACTTGTTGAAATTGGTTTATTTTGGTGAACTCAACTTATTTTTTCATCGACTAATGCTATGTTTAACGTGAGACTTAAACATATTTCTTGAACTTTCTATGTTGTTTTCAAATTCAAAGGTTGTCCTAGAAACTTGTTTACCGAATTTAACTACAGTTTGCTTTAATGACGTAAGTTGTATTCAAAGTATATACTTCTACCTTGCATGTATGTGAATGTCGTTCAAGTAAGTTTTTCTTATAATCCTTTTTTCTTTTCAGGTTCTTCGTGATGACGTTCATCTTAGACCGATAATGCTAAACCACAAGCCATCTTATATTTTGGTGAAATGTATTATTTATAAAACATGCTTTTTAAAACTTTTGTTTGACTTAGTTGAATTAGAATAATTGTTGAAGTGTTCTGACTATCTTACAGTTATGGAAGTCATAAATTAGTTGTGTGGGTAGATTGTTTAGACGTTTGTGCACTTGACAAATCATGTTGGAATGTAATTAAGAAGTTGATATATCTTGTACTATTAAATGGGTCGTTATGCAAACCCCTCTACCCCAACACACACGAACTACCTTTGAGTCATTTGAGATGCTAAAATATTAATTATGTATTTTGGGACTATATAACTTGTCTACAATAATTGTGTTGACCAACTTTTGGAGAACTCTGTAGTGTATTATCAACGTTAGCATTAGTATTTGTTCATATGAATTTGGTTGAAATTAGTCTTCCTTCTTCCTTTTGATAAATTTACTTTTTAGAGTTGATAAATTTGATATGTTATTATTCTATAGTTTTGTTGTTAAGGTACTGTTTATGGTTTCCATTGAGTTGTAGTGCTTATAAGCTTTTTGTGTAATTATTATATGTTGATCGTGTGTGCTTGTTAATTTGGATAACGTTATAACAATTTGTATAGGTAAAAAATTACATTTCAAGAAGTCTTCAATATTGGCATGTACTTCGGGTTCATTTTTGGCAATTTTGTAGGCTTTCGGAGAATTCGTGGAGTATAAAAACATGTCGCAATAGATTTGTTTGTTTTCATTTTTTTTTGTTAAGGATGTGTGTCATGTATTTCATTGTAATGCTTTATGAAATGGATTCTTGTAAAACGGTTACCAAATATTGCTTTGACAATGTAATTTAACTTTTCATTATCAAATCAATTTACAGATATATATTGGCAGTTAGTTCTTTAAATTGCACGAGAAATGACAACAAAAGTGTTACAAGAGTGGATATGTAGATCACAATAAAATGTTACTAAAAGCCAATCAATGACACACAAAAATGTCGTCATTAACATAAAAGTTACAGTATAACCAATTTGGACCTCAACAATGACAATTTCATTGTGTTGATGTCCAATTAATAGTGACAGATGGTAAATGTCAAGAAAAAGTGATTATCCACATTAATTCAATATCATTTATGCAATAGTAACAACACTTTTTTGGATATGTTATTAAATGTCCTATCTTTACAAGGACTTTAAAGACGCAAAATATATTTTTTGCATTCGACTAATTATTATTTTAGTATGTTTTAAAGATAAATTTTTATATTTGAAATGTTGTGAAATTTTATGTTTGAAGTGAAATTTAAAATATTGATGTTGATAGATATATGGAAGTTTTAATTTTAAAATATTGATGTTGATGAATATATCGATATTATGGATATTTTGGAAAAAAATTATAAAAATAAAAAATTCAAAAAATAAATATAAATTAGTAAATAAATATTTTATTATTTTCTGCTACTCGCAAAAATTTTATACGATGTAATGGAAATATCAATTCACTCATTCTATCAACACTAAATCCATGAAAATGAAAATATCGATGAAAATTTAAACTATGTTTTTAACTTACTGGGGTTATTTGGGAGAAGGAACAGATTATGGGAGAATGGATTATGATAATGTTTGGATTATGAAAAAGTAAGGATTATTATAATCCTTCTTTAGGGGAAAGATTATGAAGGAAAGATTACGCAGATTATGATAATTATTGGATAAAAATTATGAGGGGATAATTCTTGTTTGGGAAGAATTATGAAAATTATTTATTATTATTATATGGGACATTTTTAAAAATAACAAAATAAATTAAAATATCTACCAGCTATAGAAAAATTTTGAATTTTATTAATTATATTCTTCTATCATTATAACATATTAATGACTATGACTGATAGAATTTGCTATAGGTTATAAATATTTTGTAAAATCTATCATTTTTAAAAATTCCTCTTATTATTTTTTAAATTATTATTATGGTATTTTTTTAAAAAAATTCGTATTCTAAATTCAATACACAAATATTTTTATTTTTAATTTACCGAATTGTCATATTTTCAGAAAACACGTTTCATTAGCTTTCTTAAATACGATGTCAATTTCAACACACAACCGTTTCGTGACAAAAAATTAATGGATTGTTACATGACAGTAAATTATACCTCTATAATTTATGATTATTTTTAGCAATACAAACATAATAACAATAACACAGTTTGAATTTCCAATCTAAAAAACAAATAAATATCTTAACTCAACAATGCTTATAGATTTATCAGTTTTAATTAATTCAATGTCAAATTTTAACTTGTGATTTACATTCTATTAATTTATATTTATTTCAAACTAACTATTTAATATAATAACACACAAATAGAATTTAATGTCAAATCTTATGATTTACATTCCATTAATTTATATTTATTTCAAACTAACTATTTAATATAACAATACACGAATAGTTTATAGGCTAAATTTTCCAAATAACAACACACAAATAGTTTATAGGTTAAATTTCCCAAATAAAATTATGATATTTTTATGAATTAAAAATTTCCAAATGACTAAAATTTTAATTATGAATGTCAATCCAAACGTTCCTAAATTCACCGAATTAAACTAAACCAAACAAAATTAATGTAAAATCTTATTTGTTTGAAATCTTGTAATTTTTTATTAAATCTTACATTTAGGGAATGCTACACGTAAGGAAATTTATTGGATAACATCTAAAATTCAAGTCTCAAAAATTAAAAATGATATTTTAACAAACAAAATAATAAAAATAAATCAACCAAATTTAGTTTATGATATTCTAACGAACAAAATAAGAAGGGAAGGGGGCGAGAGGGAAAGAGAGAGAAATGAGAAGAGAAGGAATGAGAATGGTTGAGAAAGAAAAAGGAAGGATCAAATCCCTAATCCCCTTTCCTTTCCCTATTCTTCTCCCAAAAAGAGGACTTTCCTTTCTTCCCCAAACAGATCCATTGGATTAATGATGGTATTTTAAACCTTTTTTAGGACGTTTTAGAAACTTTTCAAAGTTTGAGTATTTGTTAAGGTTATAATTTAACCAAACATTTAAATAGTAAAAATTTGAAACTCTGCTCCCTCCCATTTCACCAAAGAGATTATCGAAAATGTCGTACGACGGCCATCCAGACGATCAATCCATTCCTCCAAGTTCATGCTCCCATGGCCACCCATCCTCGCT